>VXAD01011576.1:279557-501136 GCA_013399195.1 Dicrurus megarhynchus
AAGGAGGGGGGCTGGTCTCTCCCGGCCTTTCTGCTCAATCCCGGCGGCGGCAGCCCGGCGGTGACACCGCAGAGGGTGGCGTGGCGAAGGGGGTCACGCGTGGGACAGCCCTGGGAGTCGCGGTGGGGCTGCCCTGCGGCTGGGACCATGGCGCCCAGCCATCGCACCCCATCCTCTGGGGACAGGCTGCAGGTGTGATGGGGCTGGGTGGAGGGCGTGGGGCCGTCCGAGGCTCCGATGAGCCCTGCCGGGGATAAGGCTTGTTCTGGGGTACTCTGTCACCCAGGCACCCTCCCGGGACCGTCTTCAAGGCCATCCCCTCCAGCAGCACGCGAGGGACCTCAAGGTGCCAGCACGGGCTTGTCCCAGTGCTAAGTAATCAGACAAAACCTCTGCAGCTTTCTCCCGTGGCTCTTTCACTGCAGTTTCCCCCCTCCACCCCCAGCTCAACCCTGACCTTCACCACTCATCTGTAGCATCTCCAGGAGCCAAAGTGGGGCTGGTCGGAGTGAAAATTCCTGTTGGCTACCACTCCTCCCAGTTCCCCCCAGTCTGCAGTCCTACGGTGCTGGCTGTGCTGCAGGGTCCTGGAGCAGCTACTGGTTCCTCTCTTTTACAAACCACTTGTGTCAATAGTCAGACCTGAACGACAGACAGACAGCAGCTGCCAGGCCAGGTACCCATGACTCCCATGGGCTGCAAATGCCTGAAGCCCACCTGGCAAGGAGAGGGATTGCAGGGGGTTAAATGACCGTGCAACTAGGAGTAAAGAAACTGGTGGGCAAGAGGGAAAGCTTCCTTGCTGAGAGCTCCATTCACAAAATAGTGCTGGTGAAAGCCTCTGCCTCTTTTGGTCTACCTAATGTGTGCAGTGGCAACCTGCATGTGCATCCCCTCAAAGCCATCATGAACCCCCAAGCTCTGTTTCTCCAGCTCAAAGGCAAGGGTAATTTTGGGTAACTACGCCAGCCATCAGCTGGGCCCTGCAGATGAAAAACGCTGGCTTGCCACCTCTATGCCTTCCCATAATTTCTTTTTGTTCCATCTTTTCTTCCTATTTATAGATTTCCACTATGGACAGAGAGAAGAACTAGAGGACAGACCTGGCTGAAAACTAATCTGAGGAATTTAAAAAAAAAATGTTCATTTTCAGCCAGCTCTCAGAGCCAGCTCAGCACGTAGGCACATGGTAGTGAATGAAGTGCAAGGCACAGGCCGTGGGGCTGTGTCCCCTGGCAGCTTGCCCTTCCATTCACTCCACCATAAAGCTGCAGCCCAGAGTAGGGTTGTCTTTTACACACTCCTGAAGACACTGGCAGTGGCAAGGAGGTTCAGGCGAAGCTTTGCACTGTGCACAAAGTTCTCCTTCAAAGTAGCAAAAGTTTTGAGTTTAAGATGAAGCTAAGGCAAAACACTTTTACCCAGCTCTTTGCTGCTGTGGTGATGAGTGATTTTGTAATGCATAAGAGAGATTGAAGCAGTTATCAAAATGTGAAGCCCTGTCCTTTCCCCAGGAGAGGTGGGTTAGATAGCCCAAAAGATCTTTTATGTCTCACAGTTGGTGCATTATCAGCATAAAAAAGAAAGAGGATGAAAGGACTGTGGGTTGAGGTGCATGAGTATAAACATTGGACTTAGCAGTTCTTGGCAGCTTGGCCATTTGTGGCTGTGTTTGCTGTTAAGGACAAGACACCTTTGCAGGAGCACCAGATTGTGGAGGCTGCAGCAAGAGGAATTTTTCAGTTCATTTCTCTGCCCTATTGATAACCATATTAGTTTATTGGTTTATTATTTCTTATTGATTCATATACATATCTGCTATGGTTTTGTCTGCTCCTTTTTTTCCGAGGGCAGACAAGCTGTAGCTTCAGGTTAAAGGTTGGTCTGGCTCCAAGAGGCCTGGGTTGAACATAACACTCTGCGGATCTGCTTTGGAATGAACTTTGGGGCAGTTTCCAATGCACAATCAGGAAGAGTTTAATATCTGGCTTTTGATATGTCCATCTCTGGCGAAATGACTGTAGCCTCTGGCAATCCGGCCACAAATTCTCATAAGAACAGGCATTACTAGGGGATTTCTGGCCAAACAACAACAAAGAGATCTCACAGCTAGAGGCATCAATTACAGAGGAGAAAAGGGTCTGGCCAAATTCCTCTAAACGTTCTTGACTTTTGGGGCAGTCCAGATCTGTCTGAAATTCAAGCCTGGCTCCAGCCTTACCACCTTCCCTGCCCCAGGAAGGGGCCCACTGCACTATAGATTCTGAACAAAAGCCAGCGGTTTCTGCCCATCTCAAATAGCAGCACTCTCAGCTCTATTGGAGCCGGGGAGCAGGATGAAGTGGGGACAGTTGTTTATCAAACTGTCCTTTTTTTCCTTTATTTTTTTCCCAACATGGTATTAGGAGGTGTCATGTTTTAGAAGGTGCTTGAATATCAGCCGTCCCTAAGAGACATCGGTCTGTGATTAAGGAGAGGAACGTCTGACGGTGCCCTGCTCAGTTCCTGTTAGGACAATTTGCTCATCAGCACGATTTTGCCCTTGTTTTTTAAGAAAAAGCTCCCATCCTGGCAGCAGCAGCAGCCTCATGCTCCACTTGTTAGGGTTGGCTGTTGTGTCATCCCGTGGCAGGGTGTGCTTGCTGAGGCAGACGGACAGAGCCCACGGCTGCTGGCCAGATATAGCTCTGCCAGAGATAGAGACGGGCGCAGCGTGGGCTGCTCCGTGTGCCCACGGGGCTGTGGGGAGATTTGGGTGGGCAGCCCTGGGCTGTTGCTGCCGGGCACGGAGCAATGTGCTGGGCAGCTGATTTAATTCCAGCTTAGCTCCATTGAAATCATCTACCACAAGGGGACCCACCGCATTTAGAGGATGTGTTTTCTCATTTAGTTTTTGGCTTGCTGACTGTCATGGCTGAAACTCAAAAGAGGCAGCCAGCTCAAGGTAACAGAGAGATGCTTTCCCCAGCAAAGCTGTCTGTATCCCCGCAAATTCTTTTCCCCTTCATCCTTTTTTTTAAAATGCAAAATATCTCTTCAAACATCTCACACCATGGGCTTTTTATTTCATGTTTTCAGGCTAGTAATAGGGATAAAAACTAAATCATTGATGCTGTCAGTGAGAGAGTGATTTATTCTAAGCATCGTCTCAGGTTGAAGGGGAGGGTCCGATGATCACGGTGATATTTAAGAAGTCCCTCCCATGGGTGTTGAGCAATGTATTCGCTGTTAGCTCATCCTGCAGTAACACCGCCTCTACCAGGAGGTGACCGCTTGCTTTTTCTCTCCCTCACCGTCAGCCAGAGACCTGGCCCTGGGGAAGCTGATGGAAACAGGGGCCAGTGGCTTGTGCCTCCGCACCCTCCTGTCTCACTGGTCTCCTGAGAAGGAGGGATGGACTGAGTGACAGCTTTACAGTCCTGCAGAGGTGGCTGTCCTTGCTCGTGCTGTGGCTCCTAGTCCTCAGCTGCTATCTTCCCTAGAGGAAGGTGGCCAGCCAGAAAAATACATTCAAATATCAAGTCTAGCTGATAAATGAATAGCTGTTAAAAGTATGATCCTCCAAGATTATATTTAAGCAGAAAAATGATGAGAACACACTGAGAATGTGACAGGTAGGATTAAAGAAATACCTTTCACTAACAGCCAGACTTCTAAAGGGTTTTTTTTTGGGGTGGTCTTGTTCACTGGATACCTGGCTTCATTACTGGCTGGATGTGTCTGACTTTAGCTAAGCATAAAAAATTAAAGTTATGCACCAGAATTTGTCCCACATCTCTCTAGAAATTCAAACTAAAATGGCACTTATCATTCAACATGAAAATCATTGTCATTTCATGCTTGTGAAAATATATTTCTGAAATGTAAACTGTTGCTCTGGTTTCTAACACAAAATTGGGAAAGAAAAAAAGTATATGGCTAAGTGGATGTAAAAGGGACATTATTGCTTGATAGCAAATCTTAAAAAAAAAAGAAAAATGCTGGTTAAAGTATTTGTAACTTATTTGAAACATTAAAAAATGATCTGATATAAGCTTAGAAAGTGATTATAATAATGGAAATTTCAGGCCCAGCTTCTGTGATTTTCAAAGGGGAGTACCACAATGCCAGACTCCTCTATGTTCATTTGAAAAGCTCGGTCTCTATGTTCATTCTTCAGTACTTTCTTCCTTTTAAAAAGCAGCCTTCAAAAACCAAGGCATCACTTGACCATGATCAGCTTGTGCCAGCCAATCCAGTAAGGAAAGCACTAGCTATTACAGAAAGAGCAGTGTTTGCATTTAACCACACTCCTCTGGGATGTATTTTTAGGAGGGTGCCTGTGCATGCACTCAGAATGCTGCTTATGAGCGTGACCCCTTTATGCTGGATCGTGGCACTGGCTCTGCTGCTGAGCCCAGGCGAGCTGAGGGGGGGCATGCGAGCCTGCGCTTCTCTAGCCAGATGGAGTTCACACCCACTACAATTATGTTTGCAACACATGATTTGCTTAAGGTGCCTGTGGATGTTTCAAAAGAGTGGGGTGGTTTCAGTAAAGCAGTCTCAGAAGAAAAGCAGTATCAGCCCTTGGCATCTTTACCAGAGAAATTTTCCTTCAAGAAGCAGAAGCCTAAAGGCAATCTTTGGGTTTTTTTTTTCATTTTGATGGAAGTGTAATGAACTTTTCATTATAGGCTGGAGGGAAGCATAGAGACTTGGATAATGGCTGTATAAAGGCCTGTATCGGTGGATTTCCTGGCATGTAGAATTACTATTGTCATAGAACACGGAGCCATAGGACAACTCAGGTTGGAAGGGACCTCCAGAGATCATCTGGTCCAACCTTAGATGGAAAAGGGAAACTAGATGAGATTATCTAGCACCCCATCCAGTCATGTCTTGTAATCCTCCAATACTGGGGGGTCCACCACACCCTTTTGGAGGTTGTTCCAGTGGCTGCTTCATTATGGTAAAATCCACACCATATAAGGAATTGGAAGGTTTGTGATGAGCTGAATGTATCATGCCAGAGCTGTTGTTCACTCTCTGACATCCTTAATAGCCACCTTGGCCCAGATACTTGTCATCCTGATTGCCTGATAATAACCTTGAACACACTCCCATGGCATTAAGATAATTTCAGCTTCTCTGGTTGCAAATGCCAATAACCAAATTCTGGATCTTGGTTCAGAACCAAACTTCAATTCCTGAGTAAACAGTGGCATTGTCAGAACAAAAACTGGATGCCTATATCCTCAATATGTATCAATAACTAGTATTAAAATTTGCTGACACGTGAACATTTCCTGCTTCCATGGATGTTGGCAGCACAACTTCTATTGACCACAGTGAGATGGGATGTACCTCAGTGGGGTGATATTCTGATTCACGTGTTTCTGCCATTGATTTATAGAGTATCTACTGCCACAGCAGCTATTAACCTTCAGTTACAGCAGGACTTCAATAACTGAAATACCACTCTGAGTTTTCTTTGTAACAGTCAATATGATTTGTTCTAGAAAAAACCCATAAATATATATTTAAAGAACCAACCTTATCAGATTTCCAGCTATCATAGGAAGATACTGCTTCAACATTTTTCTTCATCAGTCCTTAGTCACAAAAACCAAAATTGCAGGGGAACTTGGGGCTTTAGGGAGCAGGAAACCAATGTGTTAATTAATTGTGGGCTGATGAGAACATTGCTAGGACAGATGTTCAGCCACTCACACGGGCATTGCAAAAACTTCAAGCGAGATCTCACTTTCCTGGGAAGGATGAAATCTGGGAGGAAGAATGTATACAAAGGTGAAAAGGGCTCTGTGACAAGGAAACACAGGATGGGTCTGTACATGCATCTGCAGTCTGATTTGCAAAGATGCTGAGAACAGGCAACTGCTTCATCCCCCTTCTCTACTGTTAGCTTCAGGAACCTATTTATGACACTGTAAACTGGGAAAGGTCAGAGATAAGTCCTGTGAATCTGAGTAGAAAGCTTCTTCCTGATGTGTACTGCGAACTGGTTTCACAAAGGCATGACTTGAGCCAAGAAGTATACATTCATTAAAAATCATCCTTCTTCAGAACCTGCATTTGGGCCACGTTTGTTTTGTGCATGCCCCAGTTGGCACAATTAGCTCAAATATCACTGTCATGTGTCAGCTGCCATGCAGGTGATTGCAGCTGGAAAAGGCAAGAGCAGTTCCACGGCTGCTGTTCCTAAGTGCATAAGAGCACCAGACAGCCAGCAGCCTCCTTGAGGACTTGTCTTGCTCCTGAGCGTGATCTAGCAGTGCAATAAAGAAGCTGGAAAGGGATGTGGATGGCTGTGAACTAAGGTGTTTCATGCATCACTTAACCACTGCCATTAGCTTAAATGCATCCAGGACCTAAAACCATCTTTGTGAGCACCAAAGACCTTTGCTGAGTATCATTAAGGAGTTACTTCTCTTTCTCACGTTGTTCTTTGCCTGTGCCATCCCTGATCATTCTCATCTTTGGGTTTTGTAATGAACTGTTTGCTCTTCTAGACCCTAGTAATTTGGGGACTGAACCCCACGGGCCTTGGGCAAGCCCCCTCCAGGTGGGGAACAGGCAGTAGCCAATAAAAGCAGGCTGGGAAGAGGTAGGCTGTTGTAGTTTGTCTGTCCTGTCACTAGAGTGAGACATGCTCACAAGCATCCTGGTCTCCTCTTTCAGGAGGTGCTGAGCAGGCCTGTGGGGTGCTGGTGCTGGCATTGAGGGGGCACCGTGCACCGTGGTAGACCTTGGCATCCTCAGCAGGCTGGGGCTCGGGATTGGAAACTCTCCAGGTTACCCCATTCTACTGCACAGACTTTTTTTTTTTTACAGTTGCCTCAGAATAGTGAAAGTGAAGGAGAGGGAGGGNCCTGGGCTGATCTGAGCTGTAATCCAACAGAGTCCTCAGAATCTTTCTATTGACTTCCGAAAGTCTTTGAGCCAGACCACGACACTGCTCAGCCTGAGCGAGACCAAGCAGCACGATAGGTACTGCAGATATTTCTTGTCAAGGCAGCAAGGAGAGCGAACTTTTTACTGAAGGGTAAAAAGACAGCAGTAATTCTGACATCTAAATAAAATGAGTCATTGAGGAAACTGCCCTCTCTGCCCTTCTGTGAAATGCCCACCTGAAGACCCGTGATTCACGACAATGAATTTCAGAGGGGCCTGTAAAGATGTTTTTTCTCTTTCCCCCATTTTTTCTTTTCCTCAGAGTGTGCTGCCCTGCCAGTGAGTGACTTGTGCAGTCCAGACGGAGAAAGCAAGCTGTTAAAAGGTAGTGATTGCAGCACTGATCTCTTGCAGGCTCTGCAGTGTGAGGAGGTGGTTCTGAATCACAATGAACTTAATTGAACAAGAAATGGCATTGATTTTTCCTTTTCAGCCCTCCCCATTGCTCACAGCAAAGGTGCATTGAACCCTCTGCCCATGCCAAGCAGGAGAATTGCACAGCACAGTAGAATGGAGATTTTTGACTTTTGTCCTATAATTAGCATGTATTTATTTTTAAATAGGGTAAAAACCAAAGCTCTCTGGGCTTTGAATTGTCATCAGGGAAAAGCACTGCTGGTGCAGTATGAGTTTCAGGAGTCCAAGGAAGCAGGTTATGTGAGAAGCCATAGCTTGGTCCACACTCCCCTGGCCAGGAAATAACGTTGCTCTTGAGTCTATCTGATTGTTGAAAGAACTGGAACAACACAATTGCCAAGCTACCGAAGGGCTCCTAAAAGGTCATTTTTTAAAAATTTTTTTAACTTGGACAGGTAAAGGTACATAAGCTGCCTCCAATCTGCAGGTAAACAAGGAAGAAAAGCATCTCATACTCCAGTCATTGAATCATTGTTATTTCTTGCTCTGTTAAGCTTGTTAACACATAGTTACATGTTTGAACAGCTAGTGACTTCCTACAGAAGCTGTTAAACTTATCACTGAACATCCCCAGGTGTTTACACTTACTTAGAGGTGTATGAGGTGTTTGTGAATTTTCCAGTGTCTCTACTGCTAATTTTCCTGAAAAAAAAAAAAAAGTATTTGGGAAATTCACTAGCAAACTCACTCTAGCAGCCTTAGTGCCCAGATTCCAGCTCTGGTATCATAATTGGGTTCCCTGCAATGCACAGCTTGGTTTTTTCTTGAGGGGAATTCCTCAGTTGAGATTGCCAGATTGAGCAGGGGAGGAAAGAATGGCTAAAGGAAATTTAGGTGTTAGGTAGAGCAGTGGATGCCATGTACCACAGTGAGATCAGCTTCTCCCATTAATAAACACATATCCCCAGTTAGCAGGTGCTGGACAGCAGATCAATTTACCTTATGTTGGAAATGGGAGGGGAGGACAAACCCCACCACGCTGTTGATCCTGGCTGCCAGGACAGTGTTTTGGGGCTGTGATCAGCCTAAGTGCTGGGGCTGCTCTCAAGAGCTGGCTGCTGCAGAGTCAGCCCAACACCTCTCTCCCGCCTGCCTCCTGCCACTTGCTATTTTCATTGCCTTCTGAGGAGTGATTAAATGGATAGTGAGCATGTACGGGTTTCATGGATATGTCCTGTCATTGCCTGCCGTAAGAGCAGGATCAGACTCTTCTAGAGTTGATATAATTCCTGAAAGTGCTGAGCATTGTACAAGAACTGAAGCAGTGTGCTGTATTGCAATAAGATACATATAATGAAATTACTGGCATCCAACAACTCTAATGGGGAAAAACACAACCAAGAATTGCTGTTACCAAAAGGAGGGACTACACTGAGCAGCCTAAGAAATGAAACTGAAGGAAATGTCAATATTTTGTGTTTGCATGCCTGTGAACTTCTTACGCAAGCCTTTGACAGACCTCGGCTGCTCCTGCTAATCTTTCATACTTCTCAGACTCACCTCCAAGCTTGGCAGAGAAGGCCATGGATTTCACCTCCTCCAAGCCTGCACCAAAGTCACAAGAGGCTGGTTTTGCCATTGTAAGGGAACAGGTGGTATGTCTGCTTTCCTGGTGAAGGGAAGTCTCTAACCAGCTGCATAGGCTGAAGAAGCACCAAGACCAGAAGCACCGAGGCAGTACAAAGTGTTGGGAAGAACTGGGTGAGACTGGGCTTCTCTCTGTGGAAACAAAAGCAGAGCCACTTACCACAGCTCGTAGCAGTGGTTATGGCTGGGCATATCTTTGTCCAGCAAGACCTTCAGGCCAGCAGGTAAAAGCTATTGCAGGCCCTCCAGCCCATCCCCACAGCTAATGCCCTCGGTCTCCTGGTGATGGAGCTGCTGAGAGATAGGAGGTTGGATGTGATCACTTGGGGAGTGCCTTACATCAGTCAGCAATGAGTGCATTTGAGGATAAAGCTGCACCATTCATCTCAAAAGTGAGGCAGCTGTTCAACTACTACAGCTGTGTTGGGTTTGGATTCTAACGTTTTCCAACAGAAAAAAAAGTATCAGGAAAAATGATAGGAAGCCTAGAAGTGTGACAGTCTGTAGATGCAATGTAGTGAGACTACAAGGTATGGAGTTTAAAATCTAAAATATTTTATATATTAAGACTATTCCAGTGATTCCATTGTGAGGGTTACACCTGGCTTTATACCTAGTTAAGCCTCCTTTTCCTAGCTTTCTGAAAAAAAGCTGCTTTCTACTCACAAGTTTTCAATTACTTTCTCTAGCCAGAGAAGGATTTTTGTGTGTGTAAAGTCTGAGGTTAATCTGACAAGGATCCTTAGAGAGATGAGCCTCTGCATTGAGACTGGGCTTTCTTGTTGGTCCAGGATTTTCAGTTTTGGGGATTTTTAAATTTTATTTTAAACAGCCTATTTCAAAACTCAAGGCATGGAAGCATTTAATGTGACTGTTTAGCTTTTTTATCTGAAAAATTATTCTCCTATAAATATTTTAACAAGGACACTTTAATTTGAAGAGTTCTGCAGTGCAATTGTTTTAACACATGCCTCTGACTTTAATCTGCTTCGTGCCAGCAACAACCTATGCACTTACTTAAAGAAAAACTCTACCTACCTGCCTGAGGTGCTGTGCTTTTACAAGCAAAGCAGACTGGGAAACCCTCTTCTGTCTATACTAGAATTTTATGAATGAGAAGACAACCTTAGGAAAACTAGGGAAACTGGGTAAGCAGCTTAAAACCTCCTAGAAGATCAGTATTTGTTCCTTTCTCTTACTAATTTCTGCAGTTCATTGCTAGTTAAACAGGTTGTGAGATGTGCTTGTGTGGCTGCTGCTGCTAAATGTGGTGGTACAGGTAGGCTCTGATGGCTGATGTGAGTCCAGTGAGGAACTGTGTCAGATGAGAGGCACAGGAGAGATGCTGGTGGTTTCAGGCTTGTTGATGATGGGATGGTAGCAGCCAGCAAGGGCTGCTGGGGCTCTTATCACCATCAGCTTGCTGTGAGGTCCTGTAGCAGATGCAGCTAGCCTCCTCCCTCCCACCCTGTGGGGAGACAACAGAGGAAATGTCATTGCCTGCTCTCTGTGGATGACTAAGGAAACTCTCCCTCCCATCAATCTTGTGAGGAACATTAGGTGTGTCTTGGTGCTTCTGGGACATGGCTGAGAAGGGGAGTTGACCTTCAGTGCTGCTTTGGACAGTCAGCCTAATCTTCATGCTGGGCTTCTTAGTTCACAAATAACATTTAATTACTTATTTTATGTAATAAGTTGTATAGTTTATCTATTACTTATCCAAATAATTTAGTTGTAAATTCTATTAATTAGCAGCCTGTTGCTAGAAACCTTTGATGAAGGCACAGTGCTGGGCACTACTAGCACCAGCATTACCTTATGGCTTGTTTCACCTCAGTGTCTGCCCAGCTCTGGTGAGACTCAGGTCTGGCACTGCAAGCATATTTGGGCTCAAGAGCTGTAAATTGTAGGAGGTTTTCAGGCTCTATCCAAGCAAAGGAGTCCCAGATAACATGAAAACCTAGCTGGCCTTTCTTCTAGGTGTTCAGTTGTTGTCTAACTGGCAGCAAATCACACCAGTGAATCTCCAGAGTGCTAAATTACTTTATTCCTCACAGCTTACTTTGGTAGGTAGGAAAGATTTCTCTTTCACATCAGTGGGACTAAAATGCAGCACAGTGAAGTGGAAGATAAATCTGAAGTGCTATCCGATTTCTCAAATCCTAGCCCATGCTCTGCTCACTGGGGACTCCTCCAGCTCTGCAGCTGACCTACATTTAACCTTGTATTTCTTGGCCTTGCAGCTCCTGGGCTTTAAAATACAGGTCTGCCTGGATGTAATCCTGGTTCTTTCTGTTACTTTCTTCATCCCCAATTTCTGATTGTTAGAAGAATGGTTGATGGAGCTGGTTGTTTCTTTCATGTGATCCAACAGATCCACCCATTGTGGAAATACATCTTGTTTTCCCTTGTATGGTAAGAATCCAACAGGAAATAATGTTTCTGTTTTATTGCTTTATGATGTTTGTTTTTTTCCACTCAGAAATTTTCTTTAAAATAAAGTTTTTTCTTACTTATTCCCCTTTGCTTTACTTCCAACTTTTATGATATTCTTTTCCTTTCCTCTTCCTGTTTTCTTACTGCTTCTGTTCACAGACAGGTGCTTCATCCAAACTCACTTTGTAAAGCATTGCCAGTCACACCATGTGACTTTTCACTGGCCACAGTGTGCTGTCTGTATTTTGGGTGATGGTTCAGGTTGTTTCAGTTCTCTCTCTCTAGAAGACAGAGCTTAAACTCTGCTCTGCTAATCCCAGTGTGACTTTCAGGCCAAGAGATTCCAATCAAACATCAATCATAGCAATGTTATTTAAACTGGTAGGGTTGAAAATTGTGGTTCTATTTATGATTTATTAATTGGTTTTTAACATTTACAGGTTTTTGAGGTGCTATCTTCAGCTTCACTCACTGTATTATGCTTCTTTATGGCAGCAGCTGCTACCTGTCAGAGGTCCCTCATGTCCTTTCACATGTGAGTTGAATGGAACAGAACAGGGCGTCTGCTACCATTACCAGGGATCCGTGTTGTATCTCTCTCCATCTTGGACTACATTCAATGAAAAGCTCCCCTGATAGCTCATAGAATTATTTAATCATAGAATATCCCAGGTGCAAGGTCCTGCACTGGGGTCAGGGCAATTCCAAGCACTACCAGAATGTATTCAGAGCAACTCTTAATAAGAGAAGGACTTGGAAGCGTTGGTGAATAAGAAGCTTGACATGATGTGAAAATGCACACTTGCAATCCAGAAAGCCAACCATATCCTGAGAGGGGATTCTACACCTCTGCTCTGCCCTGGTGAGACCCCACCTGGAGTGCTGCATCCAGCTCTGAGACCCTCAACATAAATATATGGGCCTACTGGAGTGAGACCAGAGGAGGGCTGGGAAGGTGCTCAGAGTGCTGAAGTGCTGAAGTGCTCCTGTGAAGACAGGCTGAGAGAGCTGGGGTTGTTCAGCTTGGAGAAGGTCCAGTGAAGACCTTACAGCACCTTGCAGTTCCTCAAGTGGGTCTGCAAGAGAGCTGGAGAGGGACTTTATACAAGGTCATGTAGTCATAGGACAAGAGGGAAAGACTTCAAACTGAAAGAGGGTAGGTTTACATGAGATATTAGGAAGAAATTCCTTACTGAGAGGATGGTGGGGCACTGGAACAGGTTGCCCAGAAACGTTATGGCTGCCCCATACCCACTAAGTGTTCAAGCCCAGGCTGGATGGGGCTTCGAGCAGCCTTCCTTAGCTACTTAGTGGAAGGTGTCCCTGCTCATGGCAGGGGGGTTGGAAGTAGGTGATCTCTAAGGTCCCTTACTGCTCAATCCATTCTATGAAATGATTCTATGATCCTGAGTTAAAAGGAACCCACAAAGATCATGGAAGTCCAACTTCTGGCCCTGATCAGGACACCCCAAGAGTCACGCACTGTGCCTGAAAGTGTTGTCCAAACACTTTTTGAATTCTGTCAGGCTTGGTGCTGTGACAACTTCCCTGGGGAGCCTGTTCTAGTGCCCAACTACCCAAACCTATTAGGCATTCTAATATCCCAACCTAAACTTTCCCTGACACAACTTCCCTTGGGTCAAGGACAAGCATGGACATTCCCTTGGGTCCTGTCACTGGTCACCAGAGAGAAGAGCTCAGTGCCTGCCCCTCCTCTTCCAGTCACATGGAAGCTGTAGACTGCAATGAGGTCTCGCTTTCATCTCCTCTTCTTCAGGCTGAACAAGCCAAGTGACCTCAGATGCTCCTCATATGGCTTTCCCTCAAGGCCCTTCACCATCCTCGTGGCCATTCTTGGAAGGCTCTCTAATAGCTTTATATCCTTCTTATACTGTGGCACCCAAAACTGCCCCCAGGACTCGAGGTGAGGCCGCCCCAGTGCAGAGCAGAGCAGGACAATCCCCTGCCTTGCCCGGCTGGTGATGCTGTGCCTGATGCCCCCCAGGACAGGGCTGCCCCTCCTGGCTGCCAGGGCACTGCTGACCCATGTTCAACTTGCCATCAGCCAGGACCTCCAGGTCCCTTTCTGCAGTGCTGTTCTCCAGCCTCTCATTCCCCAGTCTGTCTGTACATCCAGGGTCGTCCTGTCCCAGGTGCAGAATCCAGCACTTTCGCTTGCAGAATTTCATAGAGTAGATGATTGCCCATCTCTCTGTTTTGTCGAGGTCTCTCTGGGGGGCCACTCTGCCTTCAAGGGAATGAACAGCTCCTCCCAACTTAGTATCATCAGCAAACTTACTTAGTATACCTTTGATTTTACATCCAAGTCATTTATGAAGATGTTGAAGAGCACTGGTCGTGAATGGAGCCCTGCAGAACCCCACTATTGACCGGTCACCAGCCTGATGTCACTCCATTCTCTATATACCTTTGTGCCCAACCTGTTGGCCAGTTTTTTGCCCAACAGAATCCTGCTATAGATCTGGAAGGGTCATACAGAAGGGAGAGTAGTGAGAGTAGCAGCATGTTCACTTCATTATAGGAAAGGTCAAACAATTAATGTAATGAGCTCCACAAAGTGGATAAGGGTATAAAAGTATAAAGAACATCAATGAACAGACTTAAAAGACAGCATTGTAACAAACTCCAGAAGCAGTTTCACTAACTTAAGAAAATTCTGAGTCTATGATGGCACTTGTCACAAGAGGCAAAAAAACCCTCAACAAACCCAAAACAAACATCTCCCCTGTGAATCCTGTTCCAGGTCCTTGACTGTAGAGGACTGCTAGGCACAGAGCTATTAGTATTATTAGCTTGAAATTGCATCTTGAGAAAGGGACTGAACTTGGAAAGCTGGAGAGAAGAATTCCACTGAGGAACCACAGAACTGGTGGGGGACATAAAACCGTTCATTATTCTTCAGGTCTGGGGAAAATTACAGCAGAAGTAAAGAATTTATTTTGAAATACATTCTGGTTATTTCAGACACTAAATGAAATTTGCACCAGCTGAATTGTTAGCATGCTTTTTTTCTTAAAGGGAAGAAAATCGTGTAAAGTCATGGCACACATGGGGTGCATTCTTTCTTTGTTTTTGAAGTGAGATCTAAATTAGTGTGATCTGAATTAGTCTGATAAACTTAGGGTAAAACTAGTCTGGACTTTTGTAACTGGGAGCCGTACCCTATACGATGCAGCAGACAACACACAAGCCATCTCTCAGGAGCTGTGATTAAGGATGTGGTTAGTGGCTCATTCCTGCCCCAGAGCTGAGCCCACCAGGAGCTCAGAGAGTTAGGAAGGAAATGCTCTTCCTTGATCCTGGGTTTCTATTAAGCTGATTTAATCACTCAAGCTGAGAATTGCTCCATCTTTGTCTCTAATTTCTTCAGAATATCTAGACGGCCTCCGGGGATAGAAAAGTAATATTTACATGTAAGATCATAACGGAAGAGCTACTCTGGGCTGAATTTTGCCTTTTAATGCATATGAATTGATGATAAAGGAGAGTCTTGGGCTAACGAAGGAATCAAGTTTACATCTCATGTAAAGTCTTGGGTTTACTGCTGCAAGATTAAACAATCAACTTTAAATCAGGGGCTTAGAGCAAGTGATTGTTGGCTTGTTTTTGTAGTAACATCCACCATTAAAGAATTTTTCAGTTTCTTTTTGAAGACACAAAAAGGGAGGGGCGAGTGGTTAAAGCACTTGAAATATAAGGCAGTAAATTTTATTGTAAGGACACCATTTTTCTGCTCCCTTACCAATTAGAGGGAAAATTTTACATTTTCTTATATTGTTGGTGAATTTAGGATTGGTCTTGCAGTGTTCTGGATTGTGGGAGAGGAAGAGTTGGGAATCCTTCCTGACCTATGGCAGTGGCTATTCATTCTGGTTACTCTTTTAGACAGACAACATGCAAACCACATACGAAGTGAGAAAAAACCAGAGCAAATCCTATCACAAAGGTTACTGTCTTCCACACTGATTTTTTTTTTTGAGCAAACTGTCTGGAGAAACACAGATTCATCACAGCTGCTTCAGGAACTGACAAGCTTCTAATTATGTTTCACTGTTCTGGGTATAACTTCTAGGATATATTTTGGATCACACATGATAAAAGGTGACTTTGACTTAGCTAGTTATTAGCTAACAAGAACAAAATGAACAGAAATAAGGCAGTGAATGAAAATTATGTAGGAGGGAGAGAGTGACTTCAGGAATCATTGAGTCATATTCTAGCCACTGCTGCAGGTGGTGTTGCCAGCCTGAAGTAGTAATGGCTTGATGACTGCTGGAAGATGCAGCCAGGGTGGTGATGTTTGCTTCTTGGAGAAGGCCACTGTACCTTCCAGTGGCCTTGAAATAAATTACGCTCCTCCAAGAGGTCTTGTGGCTTCATCTTGTGGATGGAATCAATCCATACATTCAAAGTTTAGACTCATGTCAAACCCTGATGTTGGCAAGGCCAGGAGCGTATTGTCTGACCTGTGATTAGCAGTATCATAAAGTAACCCAGAGACAGAACACAGGCAGATCCATGGCAAGTTTTTAAATGTAAGTTTTGCCATAAAAAAAGGTTTGGACAACTTGCATACAAAAGTAATTTCCACATCTGTATGTGCAGCTGGCTTGAGCCTGTGTGGAAGCTCATGCAGCTGGACCAACAGGACATCCTCAGAGTCTGAATTTGCAGCTACAAATTAGCCCTCATTGACAAGACCAGTTGGTGGCTATCCCAGCCATGGGTCCAGTAGGTGTCATGGTGGTATTTTGCAACAGCAGCTTGGCTAATACTTAATTTTCTGTTCCTTCAGCAGCCGAAGAGCAGCCTTCTTATGGTAACATCCATCAATCACTGCTTTATTAGGTGTGAACTTGGGGCAGGAAGACCTAGGGGAGCTGCAAGTCCAGTCACACAGCTCAGGGAATTTCTGAAGGAATAACAAAACTAAAAATTCCTTCAAATAATCTTACAACAGATTTGAATTTTTAAAGGAAACAATTCCTTAAACAGCTCTCTATATTCTGTCTCTATGTAGACTTCCATTTGGGGACTAGCCTTCTTGTTTATCTTACTGAAAATAGTTTTCCAGTGCTTCAAATTTTCAAGGGATTTTGATAAGGTGAGGAGGCATTTTGCTTGTACACAAGCCGTGGGAGAACTTCTGTTCTCTTCTCTTCACACTTCTGTCTCCGGTTGGGACCCATCTGAGTCCCTCCACTTGGCTGCTGCCCTGCTGTCCTTCATGCATATGCAGCAAGACATCCATTTTCACTCTTTTCTCCAGTTCAGATAATCTTGTAATCTGATAAAAAAGGCCATTATGGGGACTGAAAAATCATAAAAACTGACGAGTCATGTCCCCTCCTGACTTTCCTGACATTACCTTTCACTCAAGCTGCCAGGAAGCAGCATCTGCTTCCCTTGCTATCCTGGCATTTCCTCCGCATGACGAAGAAAAATCCTCTTCCTCATTACCAGCCATGCATTGCATCCTGCTTTGCACCTGCTTCTTGTTTTCCCAATTATTTTCCTTACTTTAGTTTACAAGTCTTAATTTAGAAAGGAGTGAGCAAATGTAATTCTTCCCAGATACATTTATTCTCCTCCTTACCAGTCCACTCAAATGCCATCCTTCCTTATTCCTTTCCTTCCTCTTCTCTTTCTGTCTGCTCAGCTCCACTTCTTTTCCCAGCCTTTGCTGTTTCACCTCTCCTCTCTCTTCTCCTTCAGACTTGTTGCTCCTGCTCTGTGGTCAGCAGTGGGATGATCAGCTCTGTTGTGTGGTGCAAGGAAGGCTTGAAGCAGCAGCTCTGCTTGGCACCAGGACCCTGGGGTGCCAGCCAGCCCCAGGGTATTGCACCCCGTGTCCCCTTTGGGACCAACTTCTTTGTATTCCAGCAGAAACCAACTGGTGACAGCTCACAGGTTTGATGATGGTGGTGGTGGGGCTCAGGCCAGTGCAAATGACCTGCTCTATTTTTGATTCCTAAGGCCTGGAGGAATGGAGCATCACAGAAATTGCCTTTGAACCACTAAGAAAAAGCTGTAAATTCAGGGCAAGTCTCAAGCAATCCTACATGCCTCCAACACCTCATTCCTTGTAACTCCCCAGAACACCCTGGTGACAGACATTTGTCGTGTGACAGTGGTCCACTCCCTGTGAAAGCTTTTCCAGGCACTAATAACAGCCATCAAACTGTCTCAGAGCCTAAGGCAAATGTTTTGTTCAATATATAATGGCACAACTTAATACAGATAAGCTGCCTGTGAAACACATAACCTCAAAGGGGTTGCCATTTCTGTCTCAAAATTTCCCTTAATTTGATGAGAATAGCTAGTGACAAGCAGGGCTGACTGTGGTTCTTGGAGGGACAGGCTCTGCGGTCCAACACAAGTGGAGGTGGTGGGGCTTGACCTCCGGCTTCTGTCAAGAGCTCAGATTCCTCTCCAGCCTTTGGCCTCTAAGCAGAGAACGCCGTGATGCGGCTGTGACTTAGACAAGCACTGAATGCAAATATGCCTTCCTATAAATTAAGCAGGAAGAAACAATAATTTGGCTGCAAATATCCTGACTGCTAAAGCAAGCAGTTTAATTACTGAATCTTGTTGAAATTCAGCTTCATTGAGAAATGAAGTTTAATTCTCTTCCCATGGGGGTGACTGCACTTCTGTTCCCTTAAGGAGCATGATAATTTTTCTTTTTGTGGTCCTCATGGTTGGTTAAAAATCAATTTTCTTTATCCCTATTCTATCTACATAAAATCCTGCTGTGTGCTAACTGCAGCCACCCCTTTGAGCCTAAATGCCTAATGTGAGGACTTTTCTTAGGTGAACTCTACCTCACAAGTGTTGTGTCATTATTTAACATGATCAAAAGCTATTATAATGCATATGTATAATTAAAGTAATTAATTTAACTAATTACCTTTTTTTCCTGTAAGGAAAACAGATATATGTAATAAAGTAGTGCTGTTGTCTTAATCTTCCATCTTATTCCTATACAAATAGAGCCACCCACATGTGGACCTTTTTCTCATTTCATAAAATTAGAATAAAACAATTTAAGAGGATCTAGAAATTCTCCAGGACATGTAATTAAAGGCTTGGTCTATTTGTCTGCCTAGCTTTCATAATCTACCAAATATTACTGCTTCTGGTCTAAAAGCTGGGGGATATGCTCTGCTAGAAGGTTTGTACTAGACTGTGTTTCTTTCAACCTAGCACACACCAAAATGTCTCATCTGAAAAAATTCGGGATTTTGATATTTAATGTGAAAGAATAACACAGGTGGAACCACTATTAAGAAAAAATATTCACTTGGTTTTCATTATCCACCCCACCTGTTTCCTCAAACGGCTCAAATCGAAATGTTTTGACACTCAAATCCTGACATCAACCTGTGATTGTAAAGTTGGTGCATTTTTTAGCTGTTAAGGAACTGTATGTTGTCAGTTTGTCACGTGCTGTAAACTGGCACATCTTTATTGAAGCCAGTTGTACTCCGTCGACTCCATGCAAAATAAATACTTGGTCCATTGTACTCAAAGTCTTTATTCAGTTCTAATTAAAACCAAATAATTCTCTTGCCACCTTCCTGGAGAGCTAGATCAGACTCTGGGAAACAAGGGGGAAAACTGTAATTTGTGTGATTTTTTAATATCATACCCAAGGAATTACATTTATGCAAATGTCCTTGGCTAAAATCCAGCAAGCAGAGATGGATTCAGACAACCTTCATCCCTTCCAACTTGAGGGTCCCAGAATCAGTGCAAAGAACTCTATAAAATATTTAAATTTCAGATCTGAGGTCACTTATACTAAATGGCACTCCTCAGCTCCAAATGCCAACCAGCTGACCAGAGAGAAAAGTTTTAATGATGCTCATCTCTGATAGGTTAAGAAAAACCTTAAAGTTTAACATTTGTCCTTTCATCTTATCAACAAGCCATAATGGATGAAAGTAACTTGCTACACGATTCTAGTTCAGTGAGAAGAGGGAAAAGAAGTGTGACAATGAGTCATCTGGTACAAAGCATCAGAATTCAGTAAATAAAGCATTTTTTCTTCCCAGGCAAACCGCCTTTTATCTGATGAGGTCTGCATGACAGCTGTGTATTTCCAAGAGGGCCATTCTCTAGAGGCAAGAGAGCTAAAGAGTACCAGTAACTCATGGGTAACCTACTTCTCTTGTGTCTTACCTCACATGCTCCTTTTTTTCAGAGCTTCCATCTCAGCAAACAGGGGGAATCACGGGCAGTGCACACACTTACAAAGCTGTTCCTCACCGAGACTGACCCCCAGACTCTAACTCACGTCCTTGGACTGCTCACTTACAGGTTTACAATGCCCTCAATCAGTCCTACAAATAAAAACAAGGAACAGGGACTACTGTTAATAAGAGGCTCTGATTTAGAAACCTTGTGATTTGCTGCTGGCACAGACAGACAGGCACAACCTTGTCAGCCCTGCTAATAAACTTCAATCACAGAGCTGACCTGCTGACAGGCTCCACAAGCTGATGATATCTTGCAGAGTTTAGGCAAAGATTGTTTCACATGTCAATGCAGAAGGCTTCTCTATGATACTATTTTTAGATTAAGGTTTTTGTTAGAGAGCTAGAGTGAAAAGAGAACACAAGGAAGAGGGGAGGGCTGTGACATCAATATTTGCAAATGCTTCTCCCTTGCCCCCTGCTCCTTAATCTATGCTGAGTTACTGTTCAGTGATGGAGCCTTGCAACTCCCAGCAAGAAGTCATGGACCACAATATGGCAGTGCTGGATATTGAGCAAAATATGCTCCATGGAAGGTGGCCCCAGCCCCAGGAACCAGCTGTTTCAATAGAGGATGGAAGATAATGCATGGCTGCATGGCTGATGGAAGATAAGGCAGGCAGGGAATGGTGAATTAAGTGACTTTAGGCTCAATGTAACATCTCAGCCCTGCTCTACACAGGGCTGCCCATGGACACTGCTCTGCTGAGTCCTCACTCCTCATGAGCTGTCTGTCCCAGGGCCATCCACACTGCACATCACAGGACACACCTGCAGAGGAGGCACCTGCCCTGTGCTGCATCACCTCTGGGAAGATCAGAGAATCAGAATTATAGAATACCCTAAGCAGGCAGAGACCACAAAGATCATCAAAGTCCAACTCCTGTCCCTGCTCAGGACACCCCAAGGGTCACATCGTGTGCCTGAGGGCATTGCCCAAGTGTTTCTTGAGCTCTGTCAGGCTTGGTGCTGTGACCACTGCCCTGGGGAGCCTGTTCCAGTGCCCAACCACCCTCTGAGTTAAGAACCTTTTCCTGATACCCAGCCTAAACCACCCCTAACACAAATTCAGGCCATTCCCTTGGGTCCTGTCACTGGTCACCACAGGGAAGAAGGGATCAGTGCCTGCCCCTTTTCTTCCCCTCATGAGGAAGTTGCAGACTGCAGTGAGGTCTCCCCTCAGTCTCCTCCAGGCTGAACAGACCAAGTGACCTCAGCCCCTTTTCATACGGCTTCCCCTCAAGACCCTTCACCATCTTTGTAGCCCTCGTTTGGATGCTCTCTAATAGCTCTGTATCTTTCTTATATTGTGTTGCCCAAAATTACACACAGGACTTGAGGTGAGGCTATACCAGCACGGAGTAGAAAGGGACAATCCCCTCCTTTGACCAAATGGCAGGTATTGAGATACGAGATCCCTCTAGCACCCAGAGCACCTTGATCTGTACAGGCATCTGTCCTGACAGTGGCCCACTGATGTCTGGATGTAAAAGGTTGCCTTCAGAGATACTTGTGGTCTCCACTCTGGGAAATAAATATGTGTATTCATGCCGTCTTCCAGGTCCAAGGGCAGGTGAACTTCGCAGAGAGCTGAAAAGCCATGCACTGCTGCTCAAGCCACACGTTGTGGCTGTTTAAGGTATCTCGAGTGACCACTACAGCATGCAGGAGGTATGACATACCTCAGTTGTGCTGGGGCCACCAGTGGGACACACTATCCTCTCCAGTGGTGTCCTGACCACTCCATCACCCAGTGGGACACCACTGATGTGTGCAGGAAATTTATTCACACACCTTGGCTGTACTGGTCATGCACAAGGTACCCTTGGTGTATGTCAGCACTGCCTACCTTGACGATAAGCTCGACACCAGGTAGGAGGCAGCCAGTAGTCTTCCCAGATGGCCTTCCAGAGGCCATCCAGGTCCTTCACCCAAACTGGGCCAAGGCAGTAGGGACCCTGACAACTCACTGTGATCCTCACCAGGGACAAGAACATGATCTCTGTGCATACATCAGCAAAGTCCTCTGTCTCTATAACCTTCTAGATCACTCTGCACCATGACTAGTAACACCTGTGTTACTGCCTACCCTTGATACTCCTCTTTCTCTTTCCATCACTTCCAACTCTATCCCTTCTAATAGTTTTCCCTTCTCTGTCCCCTCTCTTTTCACATGGCAGACTCTTCTGTCCCTTCTCCACCAACCCGGCTGGATTTATCAGCCCTTCTCATGGAAATCCTCTCTTTATGAGAAAAAAAAGCTAATTCTCTTTTGGACTCTTCATTACCTGAAGCAACAGGTGTAGCTCCAACCTGTGAGGAACAGCTGACTGACTGGGACATCCAAAGATCTCTCTCCCCAGCCAACATTTCCAAATGTAGGTTTTGTCCTCTTCATAGAGGTACTCCATCATAAGGGTGAACAGGAAACTGAGCAATTTGCCTAATTTGTGCAGCCTCCATCACTGGTGGGTAGCTCATTAGACAATTGCATTAATTCCTCTATATGTATTAATACAGAATCTTCTGGAAACCTAGGTGGTTTTACATGTAATTGTCTCTCTCAGACCTTTGTTGAAACATTCCTTGCTTTGCTACAAGCTCATGCCATGAGCGGAGTGTTTGCAGGGCCACCCCATGCTTCAGTGTAGAAGCCCCTCCTGGAAATGGACCCTTCATGGGCCATAATGTCCTCCAGTCTTTGGAGAAACTCTTGGTGGATGGGTGCCCTTCTGCCACCCTCAGGTTTATGGCGTGTCCATCCAGAAAAGCTGAACACCTCTTGACTGGTACTGCAGTATCCTTTACATTAAAGGCCATGCCATGGTCTCAGTCCTGGTGTGACCGTTTAGGCTTTGAGCAGGGAATGGTGGCTCGGGGTGCTCAGCTGGAATTTGCCAGGCAAGTATGCAGTCCTGCAGATTTTCAAAGGTACAGAGAGATAAGTGCTGGTAATAGAAAGAGGAAGGCTCAAAAGGAATATTTATCTGGCAATATCCCTTTAAACCCATGACTCATCATCACAAGCGCACTTCCGATTCTCTTTCCATTCATGTCTCAAGGACCAATACCTCAGTTCATGAAAATTTTAGGCAGTTGCTTTTCTGTGTGGTATTTCAAATTCTGGATAATGGATGTGGGTAGCACAGATGACTTCGTTATGAATGAACAGTGCTCTGGTGAATAAGTCCATGCACTTCTCCAGCTCCTCACCAGAACATGTGAGGCTGTGAGTGGGTTTGACAGGGTCAGACTTTGACATCTGAAATGGAGCAATGATGGAGCAGCTGCTGCTTCATATGCTTGTCAGCCGTAGCCTCCGAATGCAAAACAACCTGGATTTCAGGCCTCTGCTTTAGAGAGAAAACCCTTTGAGTCAAGATGCAGGTCTAGGCATAATGCAAGGTCTTATCCCACATTATTGCGTTGATTATTGTAATTATATCCTTTCAGGACACTTTCAAGCTACACTCTATCCAATTATAGCTGTTTTAAATACCTTTGTACTGTACATCATGTGGGGCTGGAGAAAGGAGGTAGTACAAGTATTTTATTTAGTTTCTTGCTCTTACAGTAAGGCTTTTTATGGCAAGAGAGCCGGCATTATTTCATTGATGGCTATATATGAAGTTATCTTCCTGTGTGCCATTCCAAAAATGTTCTTATGAATGTGTTTCTGCAGTGCAGAGTGTCCAGTTTTATATAGGGATGAAGAACAAGCCCTCCATACTCTTGGCCCATTCTTTTGTGATGGGTTTTATACATTGAATTTTCATACACTTCATTTGCAACAGAACACATGGAATTGTGGCATCATTGAAGTCCACAGCAGCAGTGAAGATGACTTCAGTGGGAAACAGATTTCTCCTTGAATATCTACATATGTTGATCAATAGTGTTTAGAGGAGCTAAACCTCCTGGGCTCATTATGCAAGGGAGCAGCTTTTCTAGAATTCTTTCTTCCTCCCTTCTTTTCCTTCCTCCTCCTTCACAATTTGGGGTTGATTTTTTGTTTGTTTTTTGGTTGGTTGGTTGATTAGTTGCAGTTTTTTGTTTGCTTAGCTTGGGTTTTTACTTGCCTAAACTTGAAGACAAACTTCCCGCACCAAGGATTTAATTTGTCCAAAATGGATCCTCCTTCCCTCTGTGCAGAGGATGAGAGGAATACTGATGTGTAGTTTACTTCCACCACCTTTAATGGATTTAAACAATGGCTTCTTTTCATCCCTTTGTGGAAAACTATCTCAGACTGGGAGAACCTCCACAAAAGCCATTCACAGACAAAGGTCACACTATTTCCAGTTCTTTAAACTGCTTTTCCAACTCACAGAACTCTCCTCTCCTCTCCTCTCCACTCCTCTCCTCTCCTCTCCTCTCCTCTCCTCTCCTCTCCTCTCCGACTCGTTATTGGAGAAACCAAGTTTTCCTCCTAGGAGGCCTTGTTTTTTCAACATACCCCTGTCAGGATGAACGTGCTTCATCCTGTTCATATATAGACATCATCAAGTACTCTCGTGCTTTGCTGAGCCAGGTGTAGTTTTACAACCAAAGCATCAAGTGTCCCTACGAGATCTCATTTTTCCTCTGCTAGAGTACCAGTCAGCTGACTCTGGGTGCTGCAAATCACTTGTACCTGCTCTGACCTCTTATTCCTCCTTCCCAAGCTGAGAAGGGTCCCTCTGACCCTTCTGCCCCGATCCTGCCAGTTTCTGGCAGCTCTGACGGCCCCATTGGTTGCAAATGCCTGCAACCTTCCTGCTGCTGAGCAGTGGATTTGCCAGACAGGTCCCCCACCATGGCACAGTTTGAGGTATTGGTGATTCCCGCTGGGACAGAGAGAGAGGAGGAAAACAGGCCTGTACTGTTTGGCAGCCTGCTGGGTAAAGCCTGCTGGTTTAACAACGAAAAGAAAGGGAAAGAGATTATTATCTACTTTTTTTTTTCCTAAGTTGTTCCTCTATGCTTTCAAAGAATGAAGGTCAAAATTGAATGCCAGCATTTCCTGTGCATTTATCAAGCGTCACCAGGGAAAGGAACCCCAGGTGAGTGTCTGTGGATATTCCATGCTCCCCGCTGGTCCCACTGCTCAACTCTCAGCAGTGCTGGCCCACAGCAGCTAATTTGTCTAATGAATTTCCCCAGCCATCCCAGACTTCAAATTGTTTTTGGGAAGCTCATGGAGCCTCGAGTTTGTGTTGTTATGAGTTAATGTCTTCTGGTCTCTGAGTCACTGCTGATGAATATTCGGGTGTTTGGAGCCTCATCCCTTGCACACATATGAACACTTTCCAGCAATGTTGATGAGATTTGCAACCAATCCTTGTTGAGTAGAGCATAGCCAGAGTCAAGAAGAGCAAACAAAGAAGGAACAAATTGGTATGCTGCCATAGTCCAAACATCCTGATAGCCAAATTCTGACCTGCTGACCATAAGGCTTCTAGAGTCCAATACTTCAAAATTACATGTACCTTTGCTTTCTCCTGCATACAAATACTTATTTCTAGTCAAAACCAGAAAAACAAAAAGCCCTACAATGTCCAAGAGCTATTTCTGGGACATGTCTGGAAAATACTGACTTAAGACTTCTTAAGTCAGCATGAATATAAAGTTTCAATAATTCAGGAGGAAGATACAGGATACTAAAATGTTCTAAACCCCCTGAACTTGTGGGTTTTTTCCCAAAAGTGACGATAATTATGATAAATTTTACTGTTTAAGCTCATGCAGACCTCCTAGTCTCTATAGTTGCTCTTCTTATAGTAGCAGGCACTGAGATCCTGTATGTAAATCATGTTGCAGACTCATTAGTGTTACTGCTGCTTGGTTGCTAGCTGAGACACCAGTTCTGATTTAGGGTATTTTGACACTTAGCAACAAACTAAGCTTTGTGAGCAGGTGGCTGAGCCAAAATAGTAGCAGAGTTCGCAGTTAGCTGAAATAATAACAAGGAATTGCTGGTCAGAATATGCTTTCTTTCTTGATTTATTAAAACAGCCTACAAAAAACTCGTTTGTGAAGGATCCACTCCCACGAGACACCTGCTTCAAAGCCACCATAATACAGGTGTTTTGCTTTGCACACAGAGGAACAGTCACCACACCCACAGGGTCCAACCAGTGGATCCATTCACCTGTGGTGGCCAAAGTAACCAACAGCCTGCGTTTCTTGCCTACGCAGGAGATTTTTGACAGTTCAGTTGTAAGCTCTCCCGACAGCTTCTTGCACCTGCAACTCTAAACACGCCCTCCTTTCCAGATCTACATTGCTGTTCTCTCCGCCTGAAGGATTGGAAGTTGTCTCAGATGGTCTCTCCCAGCCATGGTGTGGCAATTCCCTTTCTATCACTCCACTTATGCTGTACAGAGAGGGTAAGGACATCCACCTTTCCTTTGAGGGTCTCAGTGATACTTTGGATCAAGGACCTCCTCTCACTGTTCTCCAACCTGGCTGCCAAAGCTGGCTGTCACCTGCCCAACTTCACAGGCAAAACAACTTTCTAGGCACTGGAGATAGTATAAAGCTGTCACTGTGTGCAGTGTTCGACAACTTTTCCTTTCTGAGAGGGAAGGAGACCACTTCCCCCCACATGAGACCCTCTCAGTATGTCAGATAGTCAGACTAAAACAGAGGAACAGCCAAAAAATTAGAGGAGAGACCAGCTCTTCACTTTGAACCATGTGCATTTATACTCTTCCATCACTTTTTGTTCCTTTTATGCTGCATGATTGTAGTCTAATGCAGGGATTTGAAACCCATGGCTGAATGTCAGAAAAAAACCTGAAAATTAATCTGTTGTGGCCTGTGGCCACTCAGTTTTTAAAGGCATGACTGCTGGTTTGCTTCACAGCCTGATCTCCTGGGGTGGCTGGCCAGCAGTGGTTGAAAGGGCAGCAGAGCTCTTGCCAAGAGGGCAGATCCCACCCTGGCCTGGAGGATGGCGCTTGGGGAGGTCCGAACGTCCGTCTGCTCCTCGCAACTCCGTGATTTCACTGCGAGGCTGTGAGCAAGCCTCTTCCAGAGCTCTTGTGTTCTGCAAAATGGGGCTAGAAATAGAAATTTGTCTCATGCGCGAGACTTGCCATCTGTTTGGGAACCTTGCTAGCAGGTTCACCAGCTGAAAGTTAAGTGTTGAAGGCTTTGTATGGGAGGATGAGAAGGTGTATGTGTGTGGGGGGGCGGTTGGGGTGGTAGCCTTGCACAGGTTCGTGCAGCAGTCGTGAAAGCAGCGGAGGGGACTGGGGGCACAGCCTTGGTGGAGACGCTGCGGGTGTTTCCAGCGTACCGAGTTGGACACAAAGCTCCCCACTCAGGCTCACAGGCCAGTGAGTGGTAGGTACTTGGTAGCTTCATTACGGGCATGCAGCCCGAACCACTTTAGAGGGCAAAACTTATTTTCAGAAGGCAGAGGAACATTCTCCAGGAAAATAAGTTTTTTTGCAGCATGAACTTGCAGAAATTGCTAGTCGCTTTCTAAAATTCTGCCACTTTACATTTACAGATCATTATGTATAAAGAACTAAGTTTTATTAACAGTTGCAGAAGAAATCAATGGAGGTATTGCAGAGAATTGTGATCCCAATGAGGAAATAAGCTGCAGAAGAGGAGGAATTGTTGACAAGCAAGAAGTTTTTCCCAGAAAAATACCACTGCCATTATTAAGAAAGCATGAGGAAAAAAGATATATATAACTCAGGACATGAGTGAGTTGTCTGGCTTAGGGGAAAAGGTAAAGGAGAATTGTTTTCTAAAAAGTTATTTTTAAGATGTAAGCAGGTCTTTAAAACACAGGCAATAATTTTGCATATTATGTTTGCTAGCACAGGGAATTCAGCAAATGAGCACCGAACCCAAAGGACTCCATCCCAGATGATAATTCTCATGCAAAGGGTATTTAAGTGTACCCCTGGGCTTACATGGAGAGATTGGGCAGGGACTTCTGCGGCAAGTGCACTGCAAAGAGGAAGAATGATCTGCAAAGGCCATGGTATAGACCGGAGTTATCAGAAAAATATTAACCCTGTAGAAAAGTGGTCAGAACCTGTTATTGCTTCTATGAACCCTTAGCCTGGTTATTGCCATGTGGTACATTAGATTATTTCTTCACAGTAGCTCTTGTAAAGCCCTTTATACATTCATGAATAGACATTAAAAAAAAAAAGTAAGCTGCTTTCTTACCCACTTGATACATTCCAAGGGGCCAGGGCTCGACATCCTTGGATATGAGTGCTTTGAAGATGCCTGAAGATGGGCATGCCTGTCTATGTGTGTAATGCATGTGTGTGGAGACCTTGAGGGCATTCTGGCTGATGGTGCCCAAGCATTTAACTGGAATGACTTGGAAGATCTTCTAAGAACAAACAAATGCAGGGAAAGAGTTTTTGCAATGAAGAGATGGCAAGAGAGAAGCACTGGCCCTTGGGCTTCTGGTGCTCTTGCCTTTACACCTCAGTGCCTGTTTTCTGAGTTGTTTGGGATGTCAATAACGTACTCAAGGCTACTGAGTCAAACACAGCTAGGCTCAGACCTCAAAAGTATCTTCCCATCAAACCTCCAGGGGACCAGTTTAACATTCAGGCTACAGGATATGTAATGTGCTTTACCACAAAGTTGATTCATCTTCACATCAACAACCTGTATATGTGCTAATATTTCAAAAATCAGTGGGTCAATTTAAAGGGAAAACTGTTGGCAATGCTTTAGAATCACTACCAACTGAAATGACTGACTCAAAGGTAGTAGAAAACCATCAAGACTGTAGCAACAGAATGAAACAAGCTTTTAAGAAGGTAGAGCTGTGGCTAATTTTGAGTGAGAGGCAGCAAAACATCACTGCATGTACTTCTAGGGTGCCAAAAATTGTATTACTGTGTTGTTTCACATCACTCTGAGCCATTCTGGATCAGCCTGCAGTGTAGTGAGACACTCGAGACGACTTACAAAAGTGTTGAGAGATGAAACAAGTGAAAGGTGTTTTCAAGGCTGATGCAGTAGTAAAAATGTTGGTTTCTGGTGAAATGAGAAAACCTGGCTGGAGTATGGAGATGTTGATTTACTGTGCTTGTCACACAGAAATGCTCAATTGATGTACTTCTCAAGAGAGATTTCTGAGTCAAAGATGACACAGCAATGGTGTGTTCAGCGTTTGCACTAGTATCAAAGTAAATGTATCAAAGACCCAGGATACAAGCCTCCAACTTGGGCTAATTAAAAGTAGATCTCACTGTTGCAATGAAATACTGTTTTAGTCAATAAAGAGCACAAAGCCAAACCAGGACCTGATATAAGGCAGTCCAACCCTGACACAGCAGCTGCTTCACGTATTACTTTAACCTGCCTTTACAACACAACAAAACATAGTTAATATTGATTCTTTTAAAAGCTGACACATTATCAATGCTCTCGTATGTGTTCTGGTAAGACATGCCTCTTCCTGGGAGGGACCATGTGCTTTCACTGAAGTCAGCAGGAGCCAAGCACTTTTTACTCTGTACCTTTGACAAACAGCCCCGTATCTCACTGCAAATCAACCCTCACTGAAAGCAGCCATCTGGGATGATTGTTGCTGGAGATGTCACATATGGAATAGCTTCAACTCCTCTGTCTACTTCTACGTTACATACAGGATTTATAATAACCTGGAGTAATGATACTTTGTTTCTGATTCATATTTTTTTTAAATCCATAGCCCAAGTCAAGTCTTAGGGGGAAAAAAAACCCCCACATGACTATTTGATCATCATACAGTTTTTAATTTGAAGCCAAGTAAGAACTAGCTCATGCTTTGAAAGTCTGTTTATTATTATTTCTCCCCATTTTTTTGTTTCCCTGCAAGTGCAATATTTTTTTTTAAAAAGACAGCAGAGGTTGTTCTGAGGATCACTTTCAGGAGTCTGTGGCTCAGCATTGGTCCGTGGCTCCAGGTAATGCTTGCAAGCAGTATGAACCCATCCCAGTTATAAAACAGGACACAAAGCAGAGAACAGACTTGCACAAGGATGCCCCAAAATCAGCTGCAGAGCTACTTTATCCTGAATCACCTTCCAGCTCTATCTTGTCAACATCATTGCCTCCCTTGGCAAATGACTGATCCTCAGAAATGTTTTCCTTTTTCTCTGGCTTCAGGAAAGGGTTTAGATAATTTCTATAGTATGGAGCTATGGTCCTTGTTCAGGTTCTCTGATTTTATTCCCATTATTACCCTTGATTCTCCAGCCAAGTTTTGGAAATCTCCTAAAGTCAATATATGTGACAACAAGAGAAGCAACAATCAGACTTCTGAAGAAGACTTACCTGCTCTTTTTGTGTTATTTTTTATCTTTTCTGATGTACTATAGGAAGAGCTCCTGGAGCTGACTTCATTGCCCATGTCCTTTACCAGGAACCTATTAGGGTGGATTGCAATAGTAAATGGTTCTACTGTAACCCAGCCAGACATCAACAACACAGCTCAAAATCAGTGAAGCATGAAAAATAAAAAATGAAGAGGAAAAACATAGTTATCTTATATTATTTGGCATTTCCTCATGTGTATTATTTTATTTTCAAGGGATGGAGAGGTGAAGAACAAAGTCGAAACCTCTCCCCTCACTGATGACTGTGATGGGCCAAGCAGAGGGGAGCAGAATGGATTTCTGATATCTGCTGGCATAGGCGGTTACCAAATTAACCTCAGCTACCTCCCAGCCACATCAACCTTTAAGCCCAGCTCCAACTCCATCACCCTGGCTTTATGGTGCACCAAAGCTCTGAGCTGGTAGGCTCAGTGTGGGGCTGAAGGACTGAGAGCCTCTGGAGTGTCCCATACTGTAACTCCATCAGCCTCAGTGGTGGCGACTTTCCCTAAGGAGGCTCACCAGGATTTGCCTGAAAGCCCTGATCCTATTGGAAGATAAAAATGTTCAACTGCCCAGATATGCAATATCAATTAATATAATAAATCATTAAAGTAAAAAATTATAGGAACTGGACAATTAAGTCTTTGTAAATTTAGTTACTGCAGTGGCCCATCACTTCAGCCCCTCTAGTCCCACTGAAAGCAGCATGGGATGCTCCCACTCTCAAGCTGCTAGCACAGACAGCCTGCCCCAAGCATGTGTTGCCACAGTTGTTTCAAAAGGGGGGATCCCACCACCAGTACAATGACCACAGATACCCTGAACCTTGGCCAGGAGTTTTGCCTTCTCCCCTTCAACTCTACGACATCCCCTGCTTTTGCTCTTTTGTGGGCTCTGCAATGTGTCTCAAGTTTCTGCCCTAAATTCAGCAAGGCCAAGGAAACAGAGAAAGGATTGGGGTAAGGGGCCAAGAAGCACCTTGACCCAAGCTTGTCCTGCTCTTCCCACCCACTAGCTCTTCAAGCCCTGCTCAGAAAGCAGAGTTACTCTTTCTTCACAGGCATTCTGTTGTACACCATGATTGCATTTTTCTGGTAAGCCCTGTTGCATACAGGGTGGTGGGAAACTCAAAGTTACCTGGAAAACTGAGATGCTCAATTAACAGCTGATTTTTGAGAGGAGTTACACTCCCTACCACATTTAATGGACTCAGTGTGTGACCCTCATCAGCCTCTCCTGCAGCAATGAGTTGGCTACTCCTGCACCCAGGAGCACTGTGCCAGCAATCCATCTTCCAGAACCACAAACAGTTGATTGCTCATCCCAAAAAGATCCACCAGCCCATCACCAGAGGAGTGCACTGCCAGTGAAGGTACACACAAACTGAACAGTGACGGCCTTCATCTTGTTCTTCCGTTGATCGCTTCCCTAATCCACTAAATTTTCCCCCACTCCTGCAGGAATGACACTGGGATCCAAGAGGCAGGGGCTGCACTCAGACCACGGTCCTTCCTGCCCAACCTCACCATCCATCCTGGCCAAGGAAGAGATTATTCCTGTGGAAAGAAGGGTGTAATTAATTGGTCTATACAGTGGTGATGACCACCCTGCAAAGGGGCTGATTTAGTATCAGTCATGTACTCCTGTTTCTGAGCACCTGGCTTTGTCACCTGCTAATGTCTTCTACACAGACCCAGCACGAGTAGGGTAAGGCACATGCCTAGAAAGGAAAAAAGAGTGTGTTTACATGCTCAGACCTGTCTGGTCAGAGCTATCAGCTATGGACAAAACAGACAGAACTGTGGGCAATGTGATGCTAAAATCTTGGAATGCTTTAGTCCGCAGGTGTGGCCCACCATCATTATTAGTTTAGTCCATGCTTTGTTTCTAAGCACCTGTTTTCTAGGTACAGGTTTTGTGCAAAAGAGACCCATAGCCTGAACAAATTGTCGTGGATGGAAAGCACCCAAAAGGAGTGTGAGCCATAAAGTCCCTTTCCTGCTGCAGGAAGAGAGATATTTGACCACTGTTTGTTTGAGCAGTGATATAAAGGAACCAAGATCCACTTGGTGACAGAAATTACAGATTCAGAAAGAAAGTGGCATAATCAGTTTGCCTGTTGGCATGTCTGTGTTGTTCTAGACACAGCTTCTTCTGCCACTCTCCCTCAACATTGTCCCTCACTGTATTTGTTCCCTGCCACTGAATTTCTAAATATGTAGAAATCACACGTAGAGGTTCTTTTACTTTTTAAAATTCCTACACCCCCCATCTGAAGTCTAGTTTTTTCCCCCCTTTTCCTCAAAATGGTGGCTTTTCCCATTCACTTAACCTCACACTTTCAATTGTAACCACAGTTAGATGCAAGTTAATTTGCAGTTTGATGATGACACTTCCCCAATGCTGAGTCTCTGAACACAAAGGTATTTTTTTTTCTTGGGCACCAGTAATGCTGATGAGGTCAACAGAGCTTTGGGAATAGGTTTTATTACTTAAAAGCTCTTCCAGAACTAGCTGATTGGAGCACAAAATATTGTTTTATATTGCAAAAACTGTGGCTACCTAACTTAAACCAGTTGAAAGGCAGAAAATAATTCATCAGCATGCTGCAGTGGGGTTTATAATAGCCCTGTGCAAAGCTTATCTTAGTAAAGTAAAATGTCTTCCTACAAACTAAACTGTTTAGGCAGCAGAGGCTTTGAAACATCGTCTTTATAACAGTCCCTAAATTAGCTCAAGGACAACAAACCCAACAAACTTTTAAGCAAACAGCAGGGCAAACTTTTTCAGCTGCAAAGGGGATTTGGAGGCAGTGTGCATCACTAGTGAAGTACACAGCAATTGGTTAAAAGGAGACCAGTTCCCAAAGCATGTGTCTTGGTACAAGCACAGATATAGCTAGATCAGCATAAAGATAATTCCAGGGATCACACAGGGTTAGTGTTCCACTCTGGAGAGAGCATCACCTATTCCTGCTGGTACAAAACCAGACCTGTGGGACACTAGAGAATTTTTTCCTTAAAGCTGGACTACAAAGCATTCCTACCATTACTTCTGAAGGAGCACTTTTTGTACCTCCTGTTGGGGTGAGCAGTGGTGGTGTGAGAACTTTTGCACCAGTTCACCTACACAGAAAAATACTGAATCCTTCAATGCTCTCAGATCGCATTGCCCAGGCAGATCTTTGCCACGTAGCTAGTAGACAGTGAGAGTGCTCATTCTTCCTCCCCCATCACCTTGTGGGTGTCCACTGTTTCACACCTGAAAGTACAAAAGTCTCAGCAGTCTGGCTGCTGTTGGATCCACTTCAAAAGATTTTCGGGTAAGCTGATGTATTTATGACTTCCAGCTTGGAAGCTTGATCTACACCATTTCCATAAGTTAGGGGATTCTGAGGAAACCCTCACACCATCAATATGCCAGGATTATGGCTGCAGGAGACAGCAAGCTGCAGGTGATGGCAGCTGCATAATGACCTCCTCCCCTCCCCATCCATCACGTCCTGCCTACGTGGTGTTGTGGCTTTGAGTGGTGCTGCTTCCAGCATACACCAGGGCCTTGTGTCTGCTCTGTGGTAGCCAAAACCCGAGCAGGAGCTGCATGAGTGTTTGTGAGGGGTCCCTTTTATTCCCAGACTAATCCTGCAGAGACCAGACAGGCACAACCATGTTTGAGTTGGGCTGTAGATGACTTATGGAAGAGGCCGAGCCCAGCCTGGATCTCCTCACAGCGCACACTCATCTCTCCCTTACTCATCCAGCTATCATGCCAGCTCCAATATACAAGACAATTCCTCTCCTTCCATTAACACTTACAGTACACTTTAGACTTTCCTCTTTCTTAACAGGGATATTGATTCTGGTTTTCCCACCTCCTCTGATCTGGTCATCTCCCTCTGTTGTGCCACCACTCAAATTCAGAAGCTTGCACCAGCAGCCACAGCCTTCTCCTTGGGAAAAACAAAGACAAACATGGAAGCAATATGCTGAGAAAAAGGCATAGCAGGAAGGACAGTGCCCAGCCGCAGAAAAGGGTGGGGGGCCAGGTGTGTCACCGATTTGGCAGAGTGTTTATTGATTAGTTTCATTTTGAACCAATTATCACTGGTAGTGCCAGTCACTAGAAAAGTCAATGCTCAGTCACATTTTCTCATTTTGGTGCACAAATCAGATGCTGTGATTGCTTGTGAAAGGTCACAGCTTGGTGATAACCTAGCAGCACAGGCATCGGGCCTTGTCAAGCTTTTTACCTGTAAGAGCAATTTTCTAATGACCTGGTATCTACTACTGGCTTTCTTCTAGTTTTTGCTGTGCTTTATCCAATTGAATGGTGAAATGCTTGTTGTTGTACATCCTTTTTGTAACTAGTAGGCAGTAAGAGAGGTTTATTTATGAGCTCAAAATAAAATGTAGCATAAAGGTTCATTAGGATGGGATGGCAACGGGGGCCTTCTCTGTGCAGGTGTAGGATGATATGGGAGGCCTCAGGCTACAAGCAGCTCAGCAGTAGTTAATAAGTGGTTGTCAAAGGGTGCAACATTAGGAGGTAGGTAAGATAAATTCTAGATGTAGCAAAGGAGACCAAACAATGAGTACCCAACACACGTAAAATGCATCACATGTAGCAAATTAGGATCTACTGTGGAGCTGAACCAATAAAAAAAGAACAAGATGTGGAGTGTACCAGGAAGTGTGTAAAAATTATCTCTGATGTATCATAGGGTGACAAGGAAGAAATTTTCTGTTGTGCTTATCCCAGTGAAGAGGAAGATAAACTCTCCCCACTGATATCAAACTCTTCCTGGTGGAGGACCTGGGAGACTGGTGACTTGCTGTTACACACACCCCCACACAGACTGAAGACATCACAGGGGCAGTGTAGAGGTGCATAAAAAAGCAGAGAAAGTGGAGTATGCTATAAAGTTTGTGTACCAGTTTTGCCTAATATAATTTGGTCTATAAATGTTACTATCATTGAAATAAAAATATAAGAATATAATTCCATCCTAATTATTTCAGCTACTAATAATTCTCTGATTAGATTATCTTTAACAAACTAACAATATATTCTTCCCAGTCCACCTGTAAGATGTGTTTCCTTTTGATCATAGCAAGATTTGTAATGTGACTAATTGATGGCTATTGGAGCAACCTGCCCCACAGCTTGGATGTAACAAGTCGGTAACAAATGAGGTGTGCTTTCAGGAGTGACTTTAGCTTGTATTTGGCACCTCTGAGCTGCTGGACTGTGAGATCTGTGGGAGCAGAGGTTTGGGTTTGGACTGTTTCCTCCCCAGTGCATCTCTGAGCTGTGATGGTTGCGTTGAGGACCCAAGTTCAGCCCACTCAAAAAAGACACTCGGCTGAAGAATTTGAGCTCTGTAACTCTTTTCAGGTTCAGATCTCCTCCGGATCTGAGGTTGCCAAATCTGTCCTCATTATTGATTGATCAGGTCCTATGTGTACATAAAGTGCAATCACAGCACTCCCTGCTTCTCCAGTCAGGTTTTACCTGTGTTGCATGTGAGAGCCCGTGCAGGGGCTGACGAGTGGCTGAAATCCTAGAGGCCATCCTCATTTTGTCCTTAGGTTTTTGTGAGCATCTCAGTACACAGTGAGCGGGCTGTTGACATCCCTGGTCTCTGTTCCCAGCCATCACTTCACTTCAATATACCCACCTATAAACTATAAATAAAATACTTCCTGTCTCTTGGCAAAGGTCATTCAGCTAAATGTCTCTTAGTAAAATGTCCTGAAATATTTAGCTGAGAGAAGCACTTCTTAATAATGGGATGTAGGTAAGGTTTCATTAGGGGCAAACTGCTGTCTTAATGGTCTCTGATAAGTTAAAGCAAATTCCAGGGGTTCTTTTTCCTGGCACTAGTAAGGTTCTCCGGAAATCATTCCCTTTTCAAATTCATTAGATAGTCAGTTGTTGAAACAGAAGGAAAACCAAAGGAAAAGAGTTAAACTGAGCCTGTAATTTTTTTTCCCATTTAAATAAATGTAAGTTTTTCTCCTTAGCACCAAAAAAAGATGCTGTTATTAGCATGGCTCAGAAGTGAATTTTTTTACTTTTACAATGAAGATGCAGCAACTGGTGTCTACTACGTAGAAATAATTGATCAAAATACAGAACACAACATGCAAGTGCAATCAGACACGCTTTATTTAAAATTCTTATTACACTGTATTTATAAAATGTCTGGAATAGAAAGCAGGTTTATATGCAAGAGCACAAAATGGATAATTTTATTAGAAGATGTAGACCTTGGTAAGACTGCTTAATTACCTAACAGAGATTGTCACCTGGCACTGACAACACACTGTTCAGTCTCTTCTACCCCACAGGACTTACATGGGAGACTTTGACATTGCAGAGTTTCTAATGTGGTCACATAAGCTGTGTAAAATGAGGGTGTGTCCATGCCTGAAGTGAAAGCCCCCAAAAGCCTGGTTTTCCTGGATCCTGGGGTACTCCCAGAGTATATGAGGTGGTATGAATTTTTGCTTTGTTCCCCACACTTTAGTAAAAAGAGCAGCTGCATTTCTCCTCTCCCAAGACTTTAACAGCTGGTTACAGGTTTTGCAGGAGGTACTGTGGGCAAAGTGTAGCAACAAGAGGAGCAGAAGGGAAGGCATCTCCCTTGCTTTTCACTCAGACCACCAAATGACACAGCCATAGAGTGTTTAAAGAGCAAGAGGTTCCTTTTAACTTTAGAAGTTCAGCTGGCTCCCCTGTGCTGTTAGTACCTGATATGCTCTTACAGACACTGTGGCCAGAGGGGAGGAGTTGCTGCGGCTTGTGTAAGTTTCTGACTCTCAGGATACAACTTTATTCCCTTCCCAGATGAGTTTCTGTCCCTCTGTATTCCTGGGGTTACTCATGTAACGGGTTTTCATTCTGCTTTAGCCATGATTCTTAGGAACTTTCAGGCATGTTTTAATCTAAACTCATACCCATATTTTTAGTCTTACCCAGCTCCAGTGCAGGATATTGGCTAGGCTTGTCGGACTGGCATTAGAAGACCCTCAGGCTCCCTGCTCCACTCCTCTTTCCTTCACCCCATTTGCCACCTGGACTGCTGTGGGATAGCAAACACCCCTGACACACTCATGCGAAATGGGTCTACAGGGTGGGCTCAGGAAAGAAAAAAAGGCAGAGAAGGGTGAGGAGAGAACATATCATACACAAGAGATATGACCAGCAAATGCAGGTTTTGGGTGATAAACTCTGAGCAGGGGCAGAAAAACTCTGGATTTGCATCCAGCAAAGTAGAGCATAAGGGGTGTGATGAGGGTATGAAGTGAGTATATCAACAGCATAAGGGGTGTGATGAGGGTATGAAGTGAGTATGTGGGTACCCGCACACATGAAAGAGGAGGAGAAAAAGCATAGGGAAGCTGCAAGACAAAACAAGGTGCTGAGAATATTCTGGAGATAAAACATCCTGAGAGATGCTTCCAGCAAAGTGAGCTCTTTATGAACCAGAACATTATTAATTTGTAAGATAAAGCAGACCCTTTAGCTAGAAATACCTGTTTCTATTGCAGCCTGAATGATCTACCATAAAGTTGTGTAATTCAGTCTAAGAATTTATCACACTGGGTTCTTTATTTTTTTCTTCCCTTTTCAGTGAAATACCAGGCCTTAATTAAAACTAAAGTTCAGATTACTCTGCCGAATGGAGCTTTTCAAATTCCCTTGCAGCACTAATGCCAAAGACCATAAATACAAATGAACTACAGGAATAATATGACCTAGAATTGCCTTTAATTACATGTATCTAATTTTAAATCATTTGGCATCCAGGTGCTTTTTTATGATCTTCCCGGTCATACCAATTAGTTTGCTTTATCAAATTTTTTCAGCACAAGAATGATGAAAATAACAATAAGTAGATTTATACCTCTCCCTCAGCCACCCCATACCATGATAGTTTGAAATATAGCTAAATGAGAGAAGAAGGCAGCACTTTGGTTCATGGTTTCTGAATCTGGACATTCAGCTCCCCATACACATGCCTCAAAGCGTCACAACTCAGGCTTGCAATCAGCTTTCGCAAACCTGGTCGCATTGGGATGCATTTTACTTCCCAGGTCAATGTAGAGTTCATCGGGATTCTCCTGAATAAAAAAAGAAAAGTATCAATATTGTGGTCAGTCAGCCAGTGCTCTCAACCTAACACACAACTGGAGAAACTGAAGGTGGATAGTATAACATGTCTCAAATCTTTTATCTCATTCTCATAAATGTCATATAAATTACTCTCTCCATCTTCTATTCCTCTCAGAACTGACCCTGTTAAAGCCTTTTCTAGCCTTTCCTCCAGGCTAATTTTAAATTTCCAAAATGAATCCATTTTCTTCTGCCTTCTGTCACTTTCTCTCACAATCACTTTCAGAATGACTTTATTTATATCTAACATATATATTTTCTAATTTATCATTCCATTTTTCCTGTTTATTATAGCCTATAGCCTGGTGGTGATTCCTTAAATGGTTAAATAAGTCCTTGCTCTGAAGTGTCCAGGTCATTCCCCTGCAAACCCTATGCAGGGCTGATGAGATGCATTGAATCCCTCTGCCACTCCTACCCTGAACCACCCTGCCACAGGGGTAACATCAGCAGATCTCTTCAGTGGCCACTTCAGATGACTTCTTCATGTCCATACAAACAAGACAAAGTATTCTTGGGAGTCCTGCTGGTGGTGGTTACTCTTTTACATTATTTATGACTCCTGATAACTCATATATAAAACAACGGTATTCTCCACTGCTCTTGATTTTCAATTTTTTTTTTGCTACAATTAAGATGCATGGACAGCCTCAGGTATTGGGTTTCTGTGTTTTCTTAGTGCTTTCACAAGGTTCTGTGTGCAGATTTTGAAGGCTGATATTGATTGATTGATTGATTGATTGCGTTTGGGGGATGCTGGGATACAACTGCTCCAAAGGAACCAATGGACAAAGTAATGTAGTGGGGAGCTATTTATGACAATGAATTATTTTTCCCTCAGCATTAAATAAGATGGTTATGAGTTCAAGCAGAGTTCTTATCTCCTGTAGCTACAGTGTCCTGAAAACAACTGAACAAAGCAAGAGCAAAGCAAGCCTGTAAGTCAGTCACTGTTTCGAATTCTCATCTGGTAGGATTTGGTTCTCAGGTGCCATGTCCTATGCCAGGGTCAGGACAGAAATGTCTGCCCAGGCTTAGCACAAGCGAGAAAAGAAACCTTAATTAGCTCTAAATGAGCTAGCCTGGAATCCTCCCACCTGAGTATTTGCTTCAGCACAAGCCTGCCCCTGGTAAAATGAGAGGTATTCCAGCTCCTTAGAGGTTACTTTAGGTATCTCTACATGGCACTGCATTGCATTTTGCATATACAGATAGAGGTACCTTGGGGCATGTACCCAGTTTTAGAAAAAACAAGCAGAGGAAGGTCATATTTTCAATGTGAGCATGTGCAGACTGCTTCCAGCAAGTGTTTTCCCTCTTTTTATCTTTGTTATCAACGAGAGAGGTTCTGTTCCCCTCAGCTGGCTGGCTTGCATTCACCAGATACCCACTAAAATCGAATCATGATAGAACAATGGCTTCAATTGCTGAAGAAGGTAAAATACCTTTTAGAGTTTAGGTTAATTATCTGCAAGGGATTATCTGAATGGAAAGTGAAGAAGTTATTATACAATCTGCTGTGCCGACTACACTTCTTGAGCAGTTAGGGAGCCAGATTCTCTAAGGCTGAAGGTTTTTGGGCCACAACTTTGCAGTGCTCCAGTGAGAGAATGTAGCACTACCATCCTTGTTTTCTAGTGCTATCATCTCAGTACATATATATATGTATGTGTATATATATGTGTGTGTGTGTGCACGTGCAGGAAGACAACAGCTGTGCTGGGTAACCAAACCTACCTTTTCCTGCCTCTCTACTGTCCTACTTTTAAAACAAGTTGCTTCTCACTACAAATGCTAATTCTAGCTTAGCTTTGACATACAGAAACACCCAAAATGGCTTACCTGCTAGTGTGAAAGTATGCTTGGCCATAATCCTTTTAGCACTATCCATCACTGCCTGGTTAATTCTCATTTGTCATGCAAAGACTATGCCCTGTGTAGGAATTGCTGCTGCCAAAGGCTTTTCCATAACTCATGCTCCTCATCTGTCTGAGGCTAATAGCTAAATATCAATATCTGTATCTATTTATAGACTTTATGAATGGTCAAGACTGAAGCCCCCAGGCCATTACATTGCCAGAATAATGTTGTATCAGCTGGGTCACACATGACCAGTTTTGTGGAGCCACTCAAGTGATGCAGAAAAGCTACCTTAAAAGTACATAGAGATCAAAAACCTTATCCCCACGAAGAGCTCCATCCCATATATAACAGTCCCTGGTAAACAGGGAAATGTTGGAAATGTGGGGAAAGCCTAGAATGTGTTTAATTCTCTTTGCAAATGGGGTAAAGCCACCCCGATCTGATTTTCCTGGGAGAGAACTCAGTGATGAATGATTCTGCATAATATGCTGAGCCATCACCACACTGGAGCCATTTATCACTTTGAATGCATGGAGACAAATGAGATTATTATTTAAATAAACTACAACTGCCCCTTGCTCTGTCCTCTGTGTGTATCACCTGCATCCTACATTCATCTCAGAGAAGTTAAATCTTAAAATGACTAAGCTGATCCGTTTCCATTTTAAATGCTGCCAAGGGCACTACTGAAAAGGGGAAAACACGGTGACTCTAAGGAAAATGATGTGTGTTCCATGAGTCATTTTTCTCCCCTAAGTCTTTTGCCTTTGATGCACCTGATAATTTCTGCATCCTTGAAGGTGAGGGCAGTCCACAGCAGCTTTTGGATCAAAAAGGATGCAGAACAACAGGGGAGGCTGGCACGGCTGGGCAGCAATGAGGGCTACTGCTACAACTCGTGTAACTCTTGTGGACCATGCTGAGTCATGCTCAGCAGCACCTGTGACATACCGTGTGCACAAAGCATACACAGTATGTTGCCCTTCCACAGTTATTTTTCTGTCAGCTCCACCCTGGAGATGGGTTTTGATCTTTATATCCTTGTCCCAGGTGTAGTTAGGCTCAGGCCTCCCCTGCCGGCTGCAGAGGATGCTGACAATTTATGCAGCTGCTGAAGCACAGGCAATTTTTCAAACTCCTTTTGCAAACACCTGGGCACCATCAGCTCAGGTAATGATAGATACTAGGCCAGACAGATAGATGCCCAGGACTAAGCAATAGCCTCAAAATTTTCCAAGTTTCTCCATTATATACCCTTGCCTAATGCTGAGCTCATAACACTGAACTCAAATGGAAAGAGGATTTACAACTTGCTTGGCATAGGGGTATCATGGTGTCAGCGTGAGGTGTGACTCTGAGAATAATGAAGGTGGCTTTCCTTTTGCTCAGGTCTGGGAGCACCCTGTGCTGGGAACACACCTGTGTGCCAGGGCAGCCCTGTGCAGTGGAGCTACTGGGGGGAGCTGTGTGCTCACACACGCCGCAGCTATGCCAGCAGGCTCTGCAAACAACACACATTTTGTGTCTTGACATGAGCTTGAAAAGATCATCTGAGGTACCTGAACGTCTTGTATAATCATGATTAACATGAGCGGAGAAAAGCCCTTTCTGAAAAACAGCACAGGACTCGATTTGCACATGCTGAGTGAGCGGCAGTAAACACTTCAAGCGGAGGATAAATCTTCCTCTCTGTGATAGCGGCTTGTAGGTGCTATTGTCAAGTGCTAAAAATAATGTAATACAGTGAAAAAGTAAACTTGGGCTGCACTAGCAGCTACCCACAAACACTACCCATTCCTCTAACCCTGGTACTGAACAGATGAAATGCTCTCACAATCTCTCTGGATAGCCTGACTTCTACTGACTATTGAGACCTATAGCTCCCCTGTGTATTGGATTTTAAAGTACAGAGAGAGTGTTTGAATTAAATTACTCAGCACAGCATCAGTTAAGTGTCTCTTGTGAGCTTCCTACTGTGAGCAGGCAGGGGACAAACTCCCAGCTGGTTGTGCTTTCTTCCCTACCCGAACTGCTTTTTTATTGTTCTCAGCACGCCAGGTCCCTCGAGGCGGAGTGTGACGTTCTCCAGGGTTTGTTTTAGAGGATTGGTGAATTCCACAATCACGGACATTTCTTTACCAGCTACCAGTTCACCTTTGGTCTGCAAGACAAGGAAAGGACAATGCACCAGAAACTGCTAACAACAGATACACAGTACTGGCAAGGCAGAAGAATGGAGCACACAGAAAAACAGCACGAGGCAAAGGAAGCCTAGTGAGAAGAAAATTGTCGGATGGGCTCATAGGTACCACTGCACATTTTTCCACCCATTGTAATTTTCCCTCAAACCACATGGCAGATCAGGGGGCAGGCCCTCATTTCCAAAAAAACCAGAAATCTGCTTGTACAGCTCTGGAGGTGAGGACCCAACCGAGGGTAAGTCCAGCTGAGGGGGCCTCTCTCCCAGACTCTGCCCCCCTCCTCAGGCTCCCCACCAGCACTGAAGTGATCTGCTCAGGACATAAGCTCCAGAAGAGCAGGACAGGTCTTGCTACCCTAAATTAGAAACACCAGGCTACAGTGGTTGCACCCTCAAAAATATCGTGCCCATCTTCCCCTTGCTTTTGCATTCTCTTCTCATGCTCTGAAGGCTTTCTAGCCCTGCACGTGTGCTCTAAGGAGGCCTGAAGGCCAGTTTTCCTCCAAACCCTATGTAAGCAAAAGAGCAGTACATTTTGCACTGGAAAATAGTAAACCTCCAAACAAATGTGTTTTTAAACAAAGGCTACATGCATAGGGATTTGGGGTTCTTTACCCCCCAGGAAATTCAGCATTTCTCACATAATATGTGTACTTGATTTGCTCAGGCAAGGGTTTTCAACTTACGGCTGGCAGATCTGGCAGCCCACTTCATGGTCCACCAACTGATTTAAAGGGCTTGGAGAATGATAACTAAGAAGAACAAGTATCTTGTCAATAAATTTAAAGTGGTGTTTTAAGGAAGTATGACATTTGCAAAAAGCTGCATAGACTCTGGTCTAAGGGATTACTCTGTGCCAAAAACCAATAAAATGAGTGGAGTAAAGGAGGAGATACAGCTAAGCTCTCAACAGCATTTGGCCGCCTGAATGTGAGAAAGGACATCAGTGGCATTTTTGGAAGTCTTGACCCGACTAGAGATCTTATATCCTCCTTATTTCAATTGACCTTTTAAGATCAGTGGGTGTGATTCAAAATCATCCCCAAGTCTCACACATGCAGCTGAGACCATGATATGTATTTGCTGATCCTATTTTTGTGACTTGGTCTCAAGGTTAGAATATGGTGTAATTTCCTCAGTTGTTGAGTCTGACAATCTTCTTAGACCAACAGAGAAAGGTCAAAGGTGTATCCAAAGACAGAAGGGAGATACATTTTTCACTCTTCTCTCTCACTCTCACATTAAGAAATTTGGTCTGCCAGTCACGTTCACTGAACAAACTTGACAAGAAAACTAAACAGATAAACTTCCTCAAATTTCTTTAAAAAGCAATAAATCAAAACTTCCTCAATCAATACATGCTCACACACATGCACACACACACACCCCTTAAAAAATCCAGCTGTTAAAATTTCAGTGTATTTTCATACATCACAAAGAAACAGAAAAGAGAGAAACATTTTTACTCGAAAACATGGGTTTTAGACAACAGCCTATCCTATATGCTAAAAATCCTTCCTTCAGAACAGCAGGGAGGATAAGCTTTTCTGAAGTTGAACATCTGAGATGATGTATAAGATGTTCTGTTTAAGTATTGAATTGAAAGAATTCTTTACTTTTAAAATTTGGTTATTGAAGAGAGGTATTTGAAGTAGAGTTTATCTGTCTTGTCTATTTCCTCTCTAGAATGCTCAGTGAACTAAAACCATTTTGTTTAAAAATGCATTTATCTGATCAGAACATCATGGCATTTCTGAAGATCATGAAACAGAGTAGATTTTTGGCAAACTTTGCTGTAATTTTGATCCACATTTTTAAAAAAGCTTTTTCTGCATAAGGCTGCAGTTGCTACATAAATTATTATATGGAAACCTGAGAACTGGTTCAAATAAATATATAGAGGGGAAAAGTTATATAAACTTAGATTTTTTTCAAGGTCCTGAATTTTACAAAGCTGTATTCATAAAGCTTCCTAAAAAGGGTCCGTTTATTTTTTTCTAGTGTTAGGAAAAAAGCAGATCCAAATTCCATCATTCAAAGCAGATGAAGGCTTGGTGCTTTTGAAAACCATGCAATTTATTTGGATGCTCACTTATGAATTGAAAAGTTTAAATCCCAGCCTTGTCTTTGCCATACAACACAGGTTCCTTGTGGTATCATGAGCATTACTCTTCTCCTTTTTCATAGGCACCACACCACTGTCTGCAGAAATGCTTCAGCTTTCAGGGTACACCACTGGCAGTAAATTCAGAGTGCCAGCAAAGCACTGAAATCCTAAGACATGGTCCCAAATCAATGCTGCCCATTCAAGTTTGGAGAAGCTTTCCACAATACCTGCAGAAGCTCTTCCAGCAAAATCACCTCAATTGCAGTGTTCTTCATTCTTCAGCAAGAGGCCCCTGTGCTGTGCTGCTTTGAATATAATAGACTTTTGAAGCAGGTAAAGTAGTTTGAGTGAGTAATCTCTCTTATCCTTTGAGCGTCTTCAGCTTTCTCAGATCTTTTCCCCTCTTTCCTTCACTGAGATCATTGCAGTTCTTTACTGCCAGTGCTTCTGTCTGCCTCTCTCTTCAGCGTAGGGACACTCAATGCATTATATAACGCACCTACACACCCTCACACGCCCCAGCCAGCCACTGCTCTATAAGGTCCCTGTTAGACACTCCAATGTGCACACACGCACACATACACTCCTCCACTCCACAATTCAATGTGACAGCCTTGTAGAGAACAGCCCATGTATCCCTTCCACCCCATCCCTGAGCTACCTTGATCCGCAGGGTGGGAATTTCCAGGACTGTCGCCTTCTGCACGGCCAGGATCTTCCCCGTTTCATTGATCCGCGCAGTCACAAAGAAATGAAAGGAGGCTTGCTCCAGCAGGTCACTCATGTACTCGCTCGATTTGATCACAATGTCGAAAGAGCTGGCTGAGGGGAGACACAGGAAAGAAAAAAGTCATCTGAAGCAATCTAATCACTAGCTGCTCCTCCCATCATGGCCAGTGCAAGTTACATGAGTGCCTTGGAAAAAAGGTGAGCTACGAGTCAAAGAATGGCTTTGATCTCTTCCCCCTAAACTAACTTCATTTCTTCACTTAACCATATTCCCTCTAATTTTTCCCTCTTTCCATTTAGGCTGTGAGCTCCCAAGGCCAAGGGCTGGGTTTGTGCACAGCCTTTTCCCAGTACCTTCAGCATGGGCCCAGGTCACTGTTGAAGGTTTCTAGGTGCTACCACAAAATAAGTGAGAAGGAAGGCTGGAAATACATGTCCACTGGGCACAAAGGTCCAAGCTTTTGAGTGTCATTCCTGTAAATGTTTGCTATTTCACTTTATTCCTGTGTTTTCTTTGCCTTTCTTCTTGGCACAAGGATGCCACCAGAGCAGCAACTAGGGGGTGTGAGCCCATGCAGGCTATCTGGGAGATCACCTGCTCTCCAGGACATGGCTGGATATCTGCCTACACTGGACTTGCCTGCAAAATTTACCAAGAAGGTCTTCCTGTCACCAGCATGCCCTCCAGAGAGCTTTCACATGCTCCCTGACAATAATTATTGGAAGGAACAAGTCCCTGTAGGCTAGACAGTTGAGAAGCAGGGAATCATTAATTTTAACTATATTGAACTGCCATTCCCAGGCCAACAATGGTGTGAGAATGTGATGCAGAGAATCAGACCTGCTAACGAACTGACCAGGCAAAATATATAGACCTGGAGCTCTTCTCTCTATAAACATTCATTATAACTGTAGTAAACACATCAAGATCTCCCATCTGTTACCTGTGATGATTACTGTTATCCATTATTTGTATTGTATTTGTGACATGCACTGTAAACACTAAGATAATTGAACTCAGTTGGGTAAATGACATTCACCCCTTTTCACTCTTTTGATCCACTCACATCAAAACCAGTTCCTTGATTTGGTTTCAAAGCTGTTCCCTTGGTGGCCACCTGACCTGGATTTACTAGGGCAGCCTTAGATTGACTTGATGTGCTCCTTCTTCCTCCGTCTCACTTTTTATCTTGTGTAAAAGAATTCCCCATAATACCCTTAACTGTAAATCAGGCAAGGTATTTCTCATCTGAGAATTAAATAAGTAAATAAATTAGTTACAAACCAGGAGAAATTTACTTTACAATGGAAGAAAAGACAAATTCTTCTGTTTAAATTTAATTGCTGCAGGAAAAAAAAGAAGAATAGACTTCCATTGCCTTAGCACTGGTTGTGCTGGTAAGTTGTCAGTACCACTTACTGCATCTGGGAAAGCCAAGGGAGACACAACACTGAGTTGCCTTACAGTATTTCAAAAAATAGAGAAAACTAAATATAACTCAGTAGATGCAAGAACACCTTTGAAGGGACTGGAAGGTTTAAGCTATTCAAATCCTCAAAGATGTTTTCAACCCACACAATTCCTTTCATCATTATTCTGAAAATCATTCGTTCGTTTCCTGTTTGAAAACTTAGTTTGCTTCATTCTTTTAGTAGTACGGGCTGGAAGAAGGCCTTTAATGCATCTTTATTGCATTGTAATTCTTTGTAATTCTTTGTTACTTCTGTATATATATACACACACACACACGCACACACACATATATATACACACATATACACATATATACACATACATACACACTGTGTTTCCTGCCCTGAACAAAGCCTACAAATCCTGCTTGGGTGCCTCAGAAGGTACCCTCCCACTACACGCCTGACAGAGGGTTCTCATGCACTTGCAGATAATCACACTGCCTCCCTTCACACTGCCCACCTGCTCAGACACTATTCCTGATTCCACATGTAACTTCTTTCCAAGGAAAAGGTGAAAGAATTCGTGCTCAAGTTTCATGTACCACCTTCAGAAATGGTGTAATTTTTGAGGAGTTTTTGTCCTGTTGCAGGACAGAGTGCCCCACAAGTTGATGACTGTATCTCAGATATAAGCAAGTTTCCACCTTGAAAAGTGGGAATAACGTTAAAAATGTCTCATTGGCCAGAAGCAGTGATGGGGACATACTCTTGGTACACAGACATAAAAATCCATGTTCTGTTCTTTCAGGTGCTTCTTCCCAGTCTGCATTCACTCACCATCACTCAATTCAGAGTTTCCTGTACAATTTCAAGAAGCTTTTTTCAAAGCATTTACTTAACTTGGAAAAAATGAATGATGATGTTCAGCGATATTTAAACATCTATTCATTTCATTTCTTGCAGAGAGGAGCCAGGTGACCCTCAAAGCACTGCAGAAGCTGTATTTTAGGTAGCAATACCCTACACAGAACTTTGATGCAAGAGCAGAAATAAATAAGTCCTGGAACCAAGCACAAATCACAGCGAGAAAATGTAGCAGGTATTTGCACTTCTCCTACAAGATGACTGAATTTTCCCTCATCAAAGAAGCAGCACAGAATTTAGACCAAGGCTATTGAAACTGATTTTTTTTTTATTGTAGCTATTCAAGTCTCCAAAAGTTTTTCAGTATTTCAGATCAAATATTTAGTAACTGATGTAAGTCACTATAAACCCTCACACTGTGTTTTGATAGCATATGTTGGAACAACTCAATGCCCATTTTCAGGCCCCCTGCAAATTATCCAGGGAGTTAGAAAGAATCAGTGAGCAGCTCTCAGGGCTTTGTTACAGACCAGAGGTAGAAGTTTTATTAACCTTCACCAGTAGATCCTCATCAGTGGACCTCTATTTTCTGCAGAATAATCAGCTCCAAATAAAATGTGCAGTTTTAGATGATGTTCAAAGTGAGGAAGAAAGCAGAGGTGGGTTTTTTTTGGCCTGATAGGAACTGTGATTCCATGGAGGCTTCTCACTGAGACAAAACTCGTCTGCTTTGAGGAAAGAGGGCTCACAGTGTCTCTTGAGCTGGGATGAGGTAGAAAAGACAGAAAGCTCAGAGGTCAGCCAGGGTTGCTGTGATGCAGCAGCAGACCCAGTCCAGGAGGCCCATCCTTTGGGGTCCCAAAGTCCCGCCCTTCCCGATGCGCTCAGAAAGATTGATTTGCCCAGTAGCAGTGCCTAGAAGGCAAAGTCATGGCTGCTGACTCTCTCAGCAGGGAACTCAAGTGGAGGATCCTCTGCTTCGCCTCTGTAAGACAATGTTCTCATCACTTTTGCTGAGCTGGAAGCACCTACCAAGGACACAGGCCTGTCAGGAGAACAAGTGATAGGCAGTCACTTGTTGCTTGAGCCTGCTAGGTAGCACTTGGAAATAGAGCAGGTCCTAAACACACTGGAGCTGCAATGGCTGACAGGAAATAGATTATGTCCAAGCTAAAAAAGGATAACATCCTTCTTCCCTACTTTGAGCAGTGCAAAAACCTGCCCACAGCCTCCTGAGTTAGTCTGCCAGGAACTGCTTCTCTGATGAGAAGTGGGAGGCATGATCTCCCTACCGCATTCCAGAGGGCATTAGGAAAAGTGAATGCTGCAGCTGTAAAGATAACTCACCTTTGGGGTTCCTGCCCAGCTGACAAATGTCCCTGTTCTATCATGGCACATTCTCATTACATATAAAGTTTTTAGATCACTGTAAATACAAAAACCTGAACCACACAGTCCTCCAAAGCCAGATATTCACTTGAATCTATTTAGAACTTGTCAGCTTCTACCAGGTAAGACAAAAAATTCACTGTTTTGTCTCTGTACATGACACTCTGTGGAACCAGAACTTCCCTTTCACTTGCTGAGATGCTGCTAGGAAAATAAAGGAATTCAAAGGAAAAACAATACCTTGCATCTTAATACCTGTGCTCCTTTGTTTTCTTTTGTACTAAATAAGAAAAATTAGCAATTCCCAGACATGCAGCTTGGTGTAAAAGAGCATTATGCAGGGAAAAACAGCTTGAAGAAAACAGCCTCAGCTTTAAATGACCCTGGTATCCAGCCCAGAGTAGGGACTGGATCCTTCTGATACCCGATAGAATATCCTACCCCTAGCTACTAGAATTGACTCTGCCCATGGGTGGAAAAATTGGTGACAGTTAATAACACAGGAAAACCCTAGCAGATAAAAACACAGAAAATGTGGGTCTTACATGAAGAGGGCTCCAGTTTTGCACTGAAAGAGTGTTTCTTGAATTCACTTTTTGTGACTCCTGTATAAAACACTATGTTGCCCGAAAGGTAGGTAGTAGCAGTGTAGGAGTTGCGACTCTTGTTCCTGAAAGTTACAGTGACTTTAAAGTCATTGCCAAGGACTGCCTTTTGTGCTTGGAAGTCCATTTCAACATCCGTCTGTGGCTGGTACGTGGTATCTTGGATACTTTGCTTTTTAACACCGTACATCACAGCAGTCTCGAGAGCCAGTCTCTCCTCGTCTGACCCTAGGAATGAATGAAAACCAGGTTTAGAAAAGAAACAAAAGTGCAGCGTTAGCCCACCTACCGATCACAAGGGTGTGTCTTCCATGGTTTGTAGTAGCTGAAATGAATGGATGAGGACAGTGAACCCTCCTGGGGTAACACTAGCAGTGGGAGAACTTCACAGCTACCAAGAGAGTTGGTGTTAAAGCCATACCAGACAAATTGACGTAGCTGAATTCCTATTAACACAGCTACACTGGTTTACTCTGTGTGAACCTCTGGCCTGAATAAGAAATCTTTAAACATCTGTACAGAATGCCTTAAATTGTTTTGAATGCTTTGAGTTGCTCCATGACTAGCCTTTTTTTTCACTACAACTTACTTAGTCTAAAGCATTTCTGAGTAGCAAAGTTTGTGCTCTGTTTGTGCGTTAAGATCAAGGCATCTGCAGTGTTTCTGGGATCGAGTTACAAAGAATTCCAGAGGGCATTTCGGCAGCTTTTCATGAAGCTCCCTCGGTGACAGAGGTTTCCAAGTCATCATCCAAGATCTGACTGACATAAGTCTGCATCCATACAGTCCCAGCTCATTTCAGGTTACCTTCTCGGAACTTGTACTCCGCAGTAATGTCCATCATTCTATCACCTCCAACTTCCTTGGTCACAATCAACTGCCCAATATGGGTTGTGTCAATGCTTTCTACCACCTGGGTTCCATTTTTCTCCATTTTTGTGTAAAAAATGTCACTATTCACCTATAAAATTAAATTAAAGAAGATTGAGATATATGGAAGTAGAGAAAGGAAGAGAAGTCAGCCTATCTCCCCCAAAATAATGACATGTTGACTTGAAGTCCCACTAATTACTAACGTTGAAATTTTGTGTTTAAAATTAGTCATATGCTGAGGTGCATTTTACTATTCACAGCTCCAGAATGATACAGAGTGTAAACTTTACAAGGCTACAGAGAGGTCATTCAGATTTGGGGAGTGCTACTACACATTTCTTGCCTTAGAAATAGAGTGGGGAATGCTTCATAGATAAAATATCTTTATTCTTTTCTGTCCTAAGCTATTTACAATTCAATTAGAGAGAAACTTGTCCTGCAGTGTTGCAATTCTGGGCATGCCTCCTCTGGTGATACAAGAGGTTAAAACTCCAGACCAGGCCCTCCATCTCCTTACTGAGATATTTCCCTCTCAGATCTGTCAGTCAAATCACCCATGTGAGATCTCCATGGCCCACAGCAGCCAAAAGGAGTCTGGTGAGCAAAGAGGATGAGCAGCTAGAGCTAGTGACCCATTCAGCACAGCTGAATCTTGGAAGGAAAAATAACCACAGCCTGAAGTTTCAATGAAGTCAGAGCAGCTTTTTCTTCTTACTATATTGGGGAAGAGATTAGAGAAATCTCTGCCATTCATTAGACCCATATCACACCTACTGGCCTGCATGTCAAAATATAATGATGAGATTGTTCTGTGACATGAAGCATACATGAAGTAACTTCTCAATCCATAAATTGCAGTGGAGCCCTATCTTCTGTCTCACTATGGTCTCACTGATATCACTCATTGCAGTAAAAATTCTCTCGTATGTACCTCAGCATAGACAAAAGGAGCATCAAATTGGAAGCAAACGTGACCATGTTTAATGGCTTGAACTGAGGCTGGACCACACCTATACATACCTATGGGGAGAAGAGAGACAAAGTGAGAGCCCAAATTAATTAAAACCATGTCAAAATACTATATCTTCTCAAAGAAAAAGAATTCTTGGGGTTTGACGAACTCTTTTAATAGTTTACAGAAACTCCTGACCAAGAAGCAAAAAGCTTAATTTTGTTACCATCTCTGTAGATAACACAGACTCAACTCTGGAACAACCTGGTAGTTTGGTACCTTTAATGACACTATAACATCCAGTGTAAGTCTTGAGTGCTCAAAATACAGTTACAGCTGGTTTTGGTTAAAACAGATAATTTTGGGAGGACTCAGGTACACCACAGGCTGAGAAAGATCTCGCTACAAATTTGAGAATTTGTATTTTAAGGGCTGGAAAACTAAGGACTGGGAAGAAACAGCAGTGACTTTTCAATTTTTTCTCTCCTGCCTACTGTCTGCTCATGAATTTTAGTTAGGGCTTCATAATATAAAGGAGAAATAATTTGATCAGGCTCCTGTATAGGTACTCTAAAATGTTAGAAGCCCTCTTTGGCAACAGGATTATATCTCTTCTGTACCAAACAGGGCCTTTCTCATGCAGGATTTTGTGCCCAGGCACCATGAGCAGTGTTATAATAAGGACAAATTTATTTTAGAGTTCAAAACAAAGCAGGAGAAGGCCCTGAGGCGAGTGTGGTTATTTGGCTCAAGAAGTTGTCACCGGCCATATGGTGCCAGGTGCCACTGGCTGAGTTATCATCAGCTCATTGTTTGAAACAGAGATCCCAAACATTAGAAAGTGAGCTAAGGAGGACTTCAATCAATATTACCATCACTGGTTTCTTGAGGTGTCCCATCAACAACCTGCCATCCTCCAAAACCAACAGGGAGGTCAGGTCTGGTCATCCAAGCTTCGTTCCAGCAATGATAATTCCTTAGACAAGAGATGGGACCAGTATATTAAATTCTTGGAAAGAAGCACACAGACCAAAACAAATCCGTGTATTTATGTCCTGGCATTGCTTCAATAACACCGTTTGCCAATTCAGGGGTAAAAAAGTTGACTCTTTTAAGAAAACAGATTTTTAGGTGTATAAGTTTGGTACCTATCTGTTAAAACCTGAAAGCCAAAATCCTTTATTGTAGTTTCCTGACTGCAAGTTGAAGAAGCTTTTTTGATTCTTCTAATGTGTTCTGAGTGTATATATCTCAGAAAATATGCCGCTGTTTGGAGATTGCTGGGGTATATGAAAAGCTACACAAACTAGAATCCCTTTCCAGCCAGACACCTCCACTTCAATCTGCCTGCTAAAGCAAACTTTGAATCTTCAAGCCAATGAAACATGGTCTGCTTTATAATTATTCAGACTGAAGTTTTGGCATCTCTTATGAAGAGATTCGGGATCAACTCCACAACGTACAGTGTGTACTTTTGTTTTCATGGCTCAAAACAAGTATGCTTAGCTGGCTTCCATGTTGGTTGAGAAAAAGATCTTGCATAGCCTTTCTAAAACTATCCTCCCTGTAGATTCCTTATAAGTTTTTCCACATGTGTCGTGCCAATGCATGATGTCAGATCTCCTAAAACATACATCTTTTCATAAAACCCATCTACAATCACTGTGGGCCAACTCGCCCAGGACAGTGACCCGAAAGGTAAAATTCTGAGAGTAGTTCATCTAGGTGCTCAGGGTTAAAATGCTCTCACCTGGCTGGATGCCCAAGAAAATTAAAAAACTGGTACAGCACCATCACAGTCTGCCCTGGGTGTTTCAAAGATGAGCAGAAATGATGGATAGATGTTGTAACTTCCTGCAATGCTACCAATGCTCAAGGGAGAGCACAAGCAAGAAGAAAAGATAATCTGGAAAGAGGGTCTCGCAGTAAAGCCTGCAAAGTGTTTGAATTTCATTACCGCAAAAAATAAAAGAAGGAAAGAGTAGAGAAAGGGGCAATTTTGCCTGCAAATTATACATATCCTACAGCAGATCTGAATAAAATTACATCTGTGTAGCTGATGATATAGCCTCTAGTACACGCAATGATATTAGCAACCAAAATGGGGATTGTTAAACTCTGACCATTTCATTAATAATAGGTGAAAACCAGCTATGGAGCAGAGTCAGAAGGATCTGAAGCTTGTCTAACAAGACATTTCAAAGTGGAAATGAAAGCTTGTATCAGGGTAAAACTTGTCAGTTAGGAGAGTTAATGAAGCAGCACTACAGAAAAAGGAATTATTCAAGGAAAATGACGCACGCTCAGAGAATTTTTGATGCTGCTGAGAGTATTCAGTGCTGAATCATGCTCACAGAACTTTGCTGAGGGCTAGCTGAGAATGGGGACACACTTCGTGGAAGGTGGATATTTGAAAACTGCTATGCCAACATATGAGAAAGACAATCCCTGCCCTGAAGCCTTCACTGGTTCACTTTGAATCAAAGTCAGATGTGTCACTGGCTTTGCATTCTGCGAAAGGAGAACCTGAAGAGCACACAAAAGGAAAGGATGACAAAAACAAGGCTGGGAGGGGGGTAACAGTGTGTAAAATGGCAGATCTACTTCAGTTCTCTAATTAGGTAATGCAGTTTTTCTATATTTTTTTCTGTACTCATCTTAGGGACAGGAGCTTTCTTTCTGGTTTCTATTGGTGTAGTGCTGGACACACCAGGACAGCAGTTGCATTAGGGCTGCTGCCGTGAAAATAACAAATACACATGAGGATATGAAATCTGAATGGGCAGAAAGACACTGCTCGTAAAGCAGTGAGCCTTAAGGAAAGGAGGATGAGGGAAACATTTGCCTTTCCACATGTAGCAGAAACTTCTCTATGGAACTGAGCACAGCTGAGGACCTGATTGCACAACCATAATTTGTCAAACTAATTCTGTAATTCTTGTATTCTACAGCAAGCCTGAGACATTAAAGAAAGCAAGAATGGCAATAGAGATCAATGTAGTGACCATTAAATATTTACAGAGATAATTACGGGTAGACTAAACAAAGCAATGGGGACATTAATAAAAGATGACCAGGTGGGTTTTATGCCTGGAAGACAATTCAAGAAGGGTAGTTCATATTGCTTAGGGGACAAGCACATGCTAGAAGCACCTGCTGCCCTTTTATGAGCTAACAAGTTCAGGCATTGAGGTCAAGAGGGGCACTGATAATATTGTTGAGAAATTAGAGCAAAGTGATCTGGAAGTAAATTGGAGAGCAGAGGTCTCAGAAGGGCTTTCTCCACAGGTCTGGATGTGGATGAATTCTCATGGGGCTGGGTGACATCAAGCAAGTTTCCACTAAGATACTGATGTTGATCTGCTTGGACCTCACAGCAGGCGTGAGTCTTGATTCCCATCCAAGAGAAATATTCTTTAAGTGTCTTTATATCATCATTAAGAAAGACAAGGAGAACAGACAGTACTGATGGCCCCAAATCCGGCCAGATTTATAAAAATAACTTTTTGCAAACTCTGTGTAATTTTGTATATGTGTTTTGTTGGTGGTGCTGTTGTTTCCTATCCTGAGGGAGAAGACGATGTTTAATAAAAATAAATAAATGTCAGATAACATTCAGAGGGAGCCCCACACTCAGAGATTGATTGGACTAAAAATCCTGGCTCCAAGTATCCCTGAAGTCTGAGACTATTTAAGACCTGAAGACAGATCAGCTCCAGCAGTACAAGGCTGGAGTACAAGTACAATAGAAATGATATATTAATAAAGAAGAAGAGCTTTGCTTACAGTTTGCAAGAGATTATAAATAAAAGTGAGAAATGCATTTAAAAAAATCACTATAAATACCTTAAGCTTGTCCTCTTAAAAAAAGAAATAAAAGAGACATTAAAAATAAAATCAGGGTTAAGACACAAGTCATTAGAAGTCAGCATGTGGGCTACCATGGACTGTTATAGAGTAATGAAAAGAAAGGACACAGAGGAGAAATGAAAAGAGGTGTATATATTAAGTCATGCCCATAGGGTTATGTGCACCATGTACTAATAAATATACCAGGAAGATAAAAGGATGAACAAGGCAGTTAGAAAAGCTATCAAGCCAAAGAAAAGCAAATGTAGGATGGAAGGGTGAAATGGTAGTGTAAAATTGCATATGGATTTCAGTGGGGCTAGGATGATTTTGGATGATCTGACCCTGTCCCAAAAGAATACGGGAGAAAAATATATTAAATTAAGAAGTCTTGGAAAACAGCTGGAAAAAAGAGAGGTAGGGAAGTAAAAGGAAGTGTCAAAAGTTGGTGAGATGTATTTCATAGATCAGGTTAGGAGAAGGAGAGAAGGGGTGAGACAGTGAAAATTCTAAAGCATAGCAATGATCCATTACTGGGTGTGTATGGACAGAGCATTGAGGAGCCCAGTCACTGGGTCTTGTTTCACATCTTTTACAGGCAGAGTAGGTTATAGAAGACTTCTCCTTTACAGCTCTATGAGCCATAAAAGGACCAGCCCCATGACACCTGTTGAGGTCCTTCTGTCTCACAAACCGCATGCAAAACTGCCTAAGGATACTAACAAGAGGGAACAAGGCAAATAGCAGGAACACAGCTCTGGATTTCAGGAGAGTAGGCTTTGACGTGTTTAAGGTCCTGCTTGGAAGTATCCCATGGGAGGCAGTTCTGGGTAGAAGATGGATGCAGAAGAGCTGGTTGTTTTTCAAGAGTCACCTCCTCCAAAGTTAAGAATAGTCCATCCTTGTGTGCAGGAAATCAACCAAAAGTGGCACAAGTCCACAAGGTGGTCCCAATTAAACATAAAAAAGTGGTGCTTAAGAAAGAGAGGGGAGCAGGGACAGGTGACCAGGAGGAATACAGAGTCACTGTCTGAGCATGCAGGGACAGGTACAGGAAAGCCAGAATGGAGCAAAGAAAGTATGTCAAGGGATGTGAAGAGCAGCAACAAATACAAGGACATCAGTGTCAAAAAGAAGACTTCAGAATGTGGCTCTGTTGTTGAACAAAGCAGGCAACCCCGTGACAAAGGATTAGAAGAAGGCATTCAATGCCTTCTTTACCTTGGTTTTTACTGCTAAGATTTGCCCTCAGGAATCCTAGCCCATGGGACACGTGTGGAGGTTTGGAATAATGAAAACTAGACAAGTAACAAGAGAGAGAACAGTTAAACAAACTGAACACACACAGGTCCAATGGATCTGATGGAAAATCTGAGGTAATCTCACCAAAAATGCTGAGGGAGCTTGTCAACGTCACTGTAAAACCACTCATCTCTACCTTCAAAAGATCATGGTAATTGGAGAAGTTCCTGCAGGCTGGAAGAAATCAAATATTGCTCTATTCTTCAAGAGAGAGAAGGAGTATCCAGGGAGAGACAGACTTGTCAGCTTCACTTTGATCTCTAGGAATTTTATACAGCAAGTTCTTCTGGAAAACATTTCCAAACATATTAAGGACTAGATGATTGGCAATAGTCAGCATGGATTTACAAGCAGCCAGCTGTGCCTGACAAACCTGAGAGCCTTCTCTGATGAAATGAGTGACTGAAAGGACAAAAGGGAGACCAGTGCTTGGGGGTTGGTCCTTTTGACTTTAGCGCCATCTCCCAGAACATCCTCATAGACAAACCACTGAAGTATAGACTAGACAAGTGGACAGCAAGATATGTTGAAAACTGGCTGAATCGCTGGGATCAGAGGGCTGTGATCAGTAGTGATCACCCCAGTTGGAGCTCAGTCATCAGTTGTGTATCCCAGGGGTCAATACTGGGTCTGACACTGTTTAAGAGCTTCTTTAATGGCTGGGATTATGAGACCTGCTGTACCCTCAGCAAGTTTGCTGATATAGAAAACTGGAAGGAATGGCTGATACAACGCAGACTGCACACAAGGAGAAACTAAGGCAGCTGGGATTGTTCAGTCTGAAGATGGGAAGGCTCAGTAGGCTCTCATCCTTGTGTATAAATGCCTGATTAGGGAGTTGAGGGAAAGAAGACAGAGCCAGACTCTTCTCAGTAGCCCAAGAACAGGACAAGAAGCAATGGGCACATACTGAAACATGGAAAAATCAGTCTGAGGATGAGGAAACACTTCTTTTACTGTGGAAATGGTTGAGCACAGGCACAAGTTTCCCAGAGAGGCTGTGGGGTGTCCATCCTTGGAGATACTCAAAGCCCAACTGGACACAGACCTGAGCAACCTGCTCGACCTGACTGTGCTTTGAGCAGGAGGGTTGGATGACTTTCAGGGGTCCCTTCTAGTCTCAACTACTCTGTCATGCTGTGACACAAGCGTCACATGTAAATGAACCTGCTTTCCTTAGATTTTCTCTTGATTATGGAAATCCCATAAAAGGTGTCACAGCAACAGGTTCAGTCATTTCCTCCACCACGTAGTGGGTTTATTACAGTTTTTAATACAAAGACTTCCACAGATTAAGTTATTAATGAAACACGGCGATGAGCTGCCATGCTAATGAGTTGAAGATATCATTGACACAAGTCAGGTATATTAACATTGAATAGGACAGGCATCTCCTGAATAGAGGAATGTAGAGGTCACATTCACTGCTTCACTCCGATGAGGAGAGGCTTGAGGGCCAATATCCCACACAGAGCATATAATCAATAGATGCTATACTTCTCCTGTCAGACACAAGACAGAAAGAGTTTGAAGTGCCAGTTAGAGGGCTGCCTTCTCAAAAAGAATGTGTAAACTCCTTCTCTCGGCCCTAGGGAGTTTTCATTTTATAAATCTGGTGATAGCATTTCAGTATCTTGTATGATGCCTTGACTTCTTTCTTTTTCAGCTGAATTGGGTTTATTTTGGAAAGTACCTCTTTGCAACAATGACTGTGTTTACACAAAGTAAAACCAGTCTACAAATGTGGAAACTGGGCACAAGCAGACCAAGAAGGGTGTTTTTCCATAGATATTGAGGTACCCCTTGGAGCCTGGCTCCAGAAGAATGGAAGTGCCCATTCTACCCCCTTCCATTTTTAGAAACAGCTTGTCCCTAAGACACACAAGCCCATTCCAGCTCTCAGAATGCTTAAATGTGCAGTGTATGGTAACATTAATAGCAGGATCCTCCAGGGTTTGCCTGTTTACACAACAAGGGCTCCATATTAGTCAGTCTACCAACAATCCATTCATTCTGTTTTACATCAGCCAGCAATGTTCTTCAATGCACAGAGAAATAAATACAACATAGGCATTGCCATCATGTTTTTTACTACTTTTATCATTAGAGGCATTTTCCAGGAGGACTCACCAGACAGAATCTTTTGTAAGTCTGGTGTCCACTTTTCCTTCGTCATCCAGAAAGAAGTCCAGCCGTAAATTGGCATTGTTATCATGGGCAGAAGAATAGTTGGTAATGAGTCTTGCAGGTATCCCCAAGCATCTCAGAACTGTGGCAAAGACAGAAGTATGCTGAGAGGGACAAATACGAAGACTGCGTTCATGGATGACAGGATGAGAGGACAGAAATATTAATAACTAGAATGAAATGGGAAAATTCAGTCAAATCAACTCAAATAATTTCTCCGGTTTTTATATTGCACATGCCAAATATTTTATTTGGTCCCAAAATGATGAGCATTAAAAACATGTAATGGTACAATGGTTATAACCAAAGCATCTGATTACCAATAGTTTTAAAGCAGCTTTTTTTTAGCGACCACACTGCAGAATTTCAGGTCAAATATGGGTGCAGTGGGTCAGCTGCACGACCAAATGTGATACAAAGAAAAAGAAGTTTGAGCTTGCAAGAAATACATAACATATTGGGTCTCTTAGTAAATCAGGAGAATTATGAGACTATCCTAAAAAGAAAAGTAATAAAAACTATCTCTTTTTGATTGATTTGGAGTTTTCCTGTTTGATGTCTGCTGTTAGAAGGGATCTGGAGAACACAAAGAATAAAGCAGAAAATTATTGCTAACAATGGGGAAAAGCTGCATTATTTGCAACTGAAATGACAAGGTTTGAGAATCTGAATAAAATACACTACATAATTCATATTGCCTGCTAAGTAATAGCATTTTGGAGTCAATAGACCCTCCCAATAAAAGATCTTAAAAGGAAGATCAAAAAAAAAAGCCCCTAGCCCTAACTCTCACACCATCAAAATAAAGCACTGATGACCCTTCTTACCATTTGACAAGTGGTAAATTTAAGAAATGTGGAAAAACCTTGGAAATGCTAAAGCTATGTCTGTAGTCTGCAAGAGTGCATCAATAGGCTTCTGTGTTTGTTGTGTACCCTGGCAGATAAATAGGCATGGAGCACGTCCCCGGGTTAGGGGAGTGGGTCTGTGGGGTGACACATCATCTCAGCTACTCCAAATGATACTTTTTGTCTCAGCCAAAAAAAGTTCCTGGCTTTCAGTTTAGGAGCCAACATGGTATGGCAGAAAACAGAGGGTGAGGGGGTTTTGGTAGTTGGTAGGGTTTGGTTTGTTTTATTTATTTTGGGTTTTTTGGGGTTTTTTTGGTTTTTTTTTGGGAGGGGAGTGGTTTTTTTGTTGGTTTGTGGTGGTGGTGGTGTTTGTTTTGGGGTGGATTTTTGTGGGGGTTTTTGTGGGTTTTTTAAGGGAAAAGGTTTTTATTGAAAATCCTACTTAAAAATAATTCCAATGCTGCAGAGTTGAACAGCCCTGCTGCTCCTGCTGCGTTTTGTATATTCATTACTGTCACTACTGTGACTCCCAATGAAGTGTAACACTGCACATTCATTTCAAGTTCCTGGATGACAAATTACCTGGATGCATCCAATACCATATGTACCTATTGATTAAACTTAATTCAAGTGCCCTCCTAGGCTTCCAGCACATGAGCCATCAGGGCTCATTGGAAATAATTTGTCTGACAATTTCAAGATTAATGACCATTTTTTGGAATGTTTTGGCATTTTTAACAGATGAGTATCTGGACTGTACAATATAGTAACCTTGGAAAGCTGGACTGGTCACAATAAAACACTGACAGCTGAGAGAGACTCAAAAACACCTCAAAACAACCCTGATAGTCACACATGATTGCTGTCCTCTGTGCAGTGGTCAGCAGCACATGTGTCAGTGGCTATCATCAGGTCAGCCACTGGACAGTATTTTCATTTCATAATGCTCAACAAACTTTATACTTCAGCAATCTTTGCAGCAGGGCAAAGTGCCAGGTCTCTGACTGGACTAACTTAGTCAGCAAACCAAGTCTAGTTTTGCCCCAGATAAATACGCCTCTCCCTTTAACACAGCAGGCTCCAGGCCTCTGCTGCATCGCCCCAGTTTTACAGAGGCCTGCAGGCAAAATATTGCGTAGTGGTGATTCAGGGCAAGTGCGGGGGGAAGGTGGGAGAACTGGTGTGTGTGTGTGTCTGTGATCTAGAGAAATCCAGATAAGGCAATGGGCAGAGAAGACAAAGCACCCCATGGAATCCACTTCGAGGAATTGCATCCATAAGAAACATTTGTATGAACTTTTTTGAACCTATTGTGTTGTGCAGAGGCTGAGGAGCATCAAGTACAGACCATGCAGCCTCAGGCAGTGAAGGAAGTAGATGTCGCCCAGGTTCTTTGGATATGGGTGATTGCTCATTATCCCACTGCACCACGAATAAAATGAAACATTTCATGTGTTGAAGGACAAAGCACTTGCCAGCACCTTCCCAAATCAAAAAAGAAACCTCTCCAGATATATGAAAGAATCTGGACTTGCACAAAACATTTGACAATGTCCATATAATGTCCTTGTCTCTAAATTAGAGAGACAGGGATGTGATGGATGGACCAGCTGGTGGATAAAGAACTGGCTGGGTGATTGCACTCAAAGACGTGCTGTCTAATGGTCAATGACCAGTGACGAGCGGTACTCCTCAGGTGTTGATGTTGTTCAATATCTTTGTCAGTGACACGGACAGTGGATCAAGGGCACCCTCAGCAGGTTCACTGACAACAGAGCTGTGTGCTGCAGCTGACAGGATGGAGGGAAGGGATGGCAGCCAGAGGGACTGGACAGGCTGGAGAGGTGGGACTCTGCAAACTTCACAAGGTTCAACAAAGCCAAGTGCAAGGTCCTGTGCATGGGTCAAGGCAAAGCACAAATACAGGCTGGGAGAGAAGTGATTGAGAGCAGCCCTGGGGAGAAAGACTTCAGGGTGCTGATTGACAAGAGGCTCAACATAACCAGGCAATGTGTGCTCACAGCCCAGAAAGCCAATTGTATCCTGGGCTGCATCCAAAACAGTGTGGCCAGCAGGCCAAGGGAGGGGATTCTTCCCCTCCGCTCTTCTCTCCTGAGACCCCACCTGCAGTGCTGCATCCAGCTCTGGGGCCCCAGCATAGGAAGGACATGGACCTGTTGGAGCAAGTCCAGAGGAGGCCACAAAGTGTGTTCCTGTGTATTAGCAGATGATGTCGTTAGAAAGTTCTGGACAGTCAAAATATGGGACCAACCCAATGCTGCTTTCCCCACTGGTTTTTATGACCTGCAACACTGTGTTTGCTGCAACACTGGAACTCTTGTTTGACCAAATGTGTTTAGACTTTGAAGTGCTAGATAATTCATAAACTAGGCCATCATTTTCTCCATTCTTCTGGCTCATAAAGTCCATCTAAAATGTTAACAGTGCTCAGTAAACAGGTACAGGGACAGTGCACCTCAGTTTTCCTAGGAGCAATCTTCAGCAGGTGAGATTTGGCCTTTCTGGAGCAGAAACATGATCACATATTCCATATTAGGTAGCAATTTAATATTTTAGGTCTAGATGACAAGCACCCTGTCCATCTAAGAATTCTTGACAGCAATGTGGACTGTGCTGAAGGACTCAACTTTCTCTCTCACCAACTTACCCTCGTGAGTCACTGAATACATTTCACTGAACCAATTAATAGTTAACAGATTTGTGTGGAAGACTAGCTGACCTGAAGGACAAACCAGAGGTTTATTTAAAGACCATCTATTTTAGCCATGTATTTTAAAGTATCTCTACTATTTACTCCTGAACAGCATCGAGCTAGGAAGTATTTCAGTTAAGTTTACCTAAAAACCCTTTTAAGCAGGAACCACATAGCAGCTTGGAGCTTTTCTCACTGATACCTACACGTGTTGAAGACACCAGCGAAGACCCAGCACTGGCCATATCGGACAGGTTGCTTAGAACTGTAATACTCCAAGAGAATGTCCACACTTCCCGTCCAGGCTGAAGGTGCAACACCATAATCATATGTATTGTTCCAGGATCCAGCAATCACACCATTGTCATCTCTGGAGTTAATCTAAAATCAAAGGAAATGAGCATTAGGGATGTCAGAGACTGAATAATAAAGAGGTCTTTAACTCAGCAGACCGATAGGATGGGAAAGAGTGAATATAGCCAAGTTTAGGTTAGAAAGTAAGATAGAAGTGTTTCGTTTTGAAGGTGGGGGATAAATAGGACATTCTTGTTAAGGGCCATGGATTCTCCATCACTGAACAATTCTGAATGAAGGTCAGACACTTAAAAATAAATCTGAAATTAAATCACCACACTGAGTATCCGTGTTGCCAGTTAATAAGTTTTATTAACATTAAACATGCTTACTGCTATGTATTTTTAATAAACATAATCAGTTATACACTGATAAGCAAGCCTCAGAATTATTAAGCTATATTCCTTCCATCATCTGTTCTTCTGTCCATATCAGCCCAGAGATTTTAACAGAATCACTCCTGATTTACAGCAGATTGAGAGGAGAACCAGTCTACTGTTATTTTTAGAGTAGAAACTAATTTCTTTGGTCCAGCACACATGAAAACGAGAAGGAATTTGCTGTGTAAGTTTTCCTTTGGTAAGATTAGACAAAGCAAAGAGTTTTGCTGACTAATGGCTATACTGATAGGCATTAACGAGCAATACATCTCCTAGCTGCAATTTGAACCAAGCCAGTTGAGGCTGTGCAAAAAGCTCATTCACTCTGTACCTTTTAATTATGCTAATGTGCAACAGCTACATGCCAGCCAAATAAATCACAGTTCTCATTTAAAAGCTTTTGGCTGCATTAACTACTGTTTTATAATTAGAAAATCGACTTCCTGTGAACTCTAGGACTGAACAGAGATAAGTATTCAGAGTCATAACCAAAGGGTTAAGAGGTTGTGCCCATCTCACTGGTGCAGGAAACATGCCAAGAAAAGAATCACTTCAAGGACAGGACAGCGTGTTGATCTCCAGGCTCTAGTCTAACTGTAATGAGTGGAAGAAGAGAGGGACTCTACCTGCTCTGCCATACCAGAAAGCCTCAGAAGGATTCCAGCATGAGAGGCATGTCCTCAGACTAGCTCAGCTCTACCACATTTCAACTTGAGCAAGAATGGGGTTAAGGAACACAGGTGGGACTTTAGAACCTCTTTCTGACTTCTTACTCAATTCCGGATTTCAATGACCAAACCCTCTACCCAGTTATGGCCTAATTCTGCAGATTAGGCCTAAAGTCTTTTGAGTCCTGGATTTCCAATGGTGAACTCCCCCACCTCTCTAAAATGTTTGAGTGGCTCAAAATCTAAGTAATATCCAAGCCCTATTTGGATTCATAAACTTTGCGCTATTCTGTCCTGGGGGCTTTCATAGTCCTTACATGAGGGACCTTTTATATCTACTAGTTCAGGAATGAGGAAACCACATTTGATTCTTTCTTCTATTCAAAGGTCCAAAGCCGTATTTCCGATGTCTGGGGTGAAAGAACCAACTGAAATGTTAAAAGACAGAGAGAAGTAGAGGTGTTCTCAATACTTCTTGCTGAAGTTATTCTATTTAACATGCAAGATTGAGAGGCTGGAGATCCCACTTCAATGTCATCTAAGACAAAGAGCTCATTTTCTTAAAGCCTGGGCAAATGCTATAACAAATGGGTTAAAGGATCATCTATCTCCAGCAGCCATGTTTTGTGGACAGTCTATTTCAGTAGCTGGCTCGGGAGAACATCTAATTACTCTAGCTCAATGACTAGAGTGTTATTCTGGGAAGCAGAAAGCATCAGTTCAGACCTCTAATAAGGCAAAAGAGAGGACTCAGCCTCTGTCTTCCACATCCTGGATGAGTCTAGCACCTCAAATATCAGGGATGGGATTGCTCTTGCACCCATGGCATGATTCCTGGTGCCTGGCAACTAGAAAGAATGGAGGTCTGAAAAGTCTTCTCCTTAGGTATTTTAGGTGCTTTCATTCTGAGCGGGGTATGTTTTGTGGACCCCATGTTTAAGAGGACAATTCCCACAGTGTTTTCTTCTGGGGCCAAAGCAGCCCACTTGTATAACTGTTCTCAGCCTGATTAGGTCATTTGGGGCTTGGATCAGGCACAACAACACGCACCATTGCAGTGTTCTAAGACCCCATTGAGGTTAGCGCTGGAGCCCACATAAAGTCCCTCAGTTCCCCATCCAAAATTCCATCCATCATGCTACTGTATTATCCACAGCAGAAGTAGCTTTCTCAATTATATCAGTTACTGGAAAATGAGCACATTGTCACATAAGAAATGCTTATGCCTGGAGTGCAATGTCTAAAAGTGTCTTTCCCACCAGTGAGGCACCATTCTCAGGACAAGGCGATGAGCCAACAGAAGTTGGTTGAACTTTAGTTGAGAGAAATGAAATGTCAGACTCCAGAATGGACAATTGTCAGAATGGACAACTGATCTGTTGTGTGTTGTAGAGAGTACATCAGGGCACAAGGGCCAGTTAAATCAGCCCGGCTTTGATTTATGAGTCCCTTCTGACACATATTAGGCATCCATTACATACCACTGCGGAGGCAACACGGCAGATTTTGATTGGGTTTCCACGACCAGAGAGCTCCAGTTCTGCCTTGTCCATCAGGAACAGGCAAGCATCCAGAACGTTTTCTTCAAACTAAATAAAAAAAGAAAAAGGGACACAGAGGAATATTTGAGTCTCTTTTTATTCTGGAAAGAACAGGCAAAGCTATTTTTCCTTGTTGTTATAATTGCTGATCAGTTTCAAAATTAGCTAGTCACATCAAAGCTCTGTGTTTAACAATAGAAATTTTCTTCTGGAATAATCACCCATGTGTGGAGAAAAAAAATAAAAATGTGAGAGTCTGCGAGGGAAGAGAGTGTAATTTTCAATTCAATCTCAGTCCAGTTTCCAGAAGGTTGAAATGACAACACAGACTTTCTGACAGGACATGAAATTTTAAGTGCTAACAAGTATATAATAGGAGGGTATTATAATAATAACTACAAGAAGCTTGCCTACTTGCAAAGGACTTTATGTCCTTCACAGACTCCAGACCTGCTAATTTCAGGACTTCTCTGACACAGCCAGTGCATTGCTGGGAAGTTGAACAATAAGTGGTTTGCCAGTGGTAATTTGAAGACACTTGTATTTCAAAGTTATTTTTAAAATCTGTTTAAAATTGACAAGCCAAAAGCTCATAATATAGATTAATCCTGGTCTACAAAACTTAGACATCAAAAATACCAAGTGACCTAAAGTAGTCTTCTTCAAAAATAGAGTGAAAAGGTACATTTCTTTCAATCTAGCATGAACAAGCACAAGAATGAATTGAGGGCAGAGGTGTCTAAATAGACCAGAAACCATTTGTCACAGAACTTGCCCTGCAATGTATTTCATTTTCCTTAGGAGAAACTGCATAGCAAAGGAAAATACCTCTGTCCCCTGGAAAATGGTCGGAGACAGGGAAATGCACAACAATAAAACAAATACCTTCTAGATACACACAAACTTATATTAACATTCAAGGCTGTGACAGAAACTCCATGGTGTTAGGTTTTATGTTCTGTGCTTGCATCCTGAAAGATATGATTCATGCTAATAGGATTTTTGCTCTCAAGCTGCTACTAGGACTGGATTGATTTCCTAACTCTCTCCAGCCTGGCTTAGGGCTCCTTGGCAGATAAGGCTGTCCTGAATTTTGCCTCCTGAAAAAAGTGAGCAAGACCCCAGATCAAACTGCTTCTTTGGCAGTCTGGGAAGAGGAGAATGAAGAGTGAGGTCAGAGAGCTGAAAAGGAAGCCCCAAAGTGTAAATACTGCTGCTGATACAGCAGGGAGGATGGGAGGGATAGAAGTGACATCCTAGGCAACAGCTGAGCTCTAGCATACGCCAAGAAAGGGGAAACATCATTGTGTTTCACCATCTTCAGCCATTTACTGGCCAGTAGAAGTCCTTTGCTTCTGCCTTGAGAGCACCACTGGCATATGGATCCTTTTCAGCAAACGTCCTCCAAGGCAGCACACCTCTCTCAGTATCACCCACACTTGCACTGAATTACTTTCTCTGGAGCAGGCATTCGCTAACGATCACTTTATAGTCCGAGCATAACTGAATTCATGGTGTTTGGGAATAGGGAAACAGGGATCAATGTTTCTCAGTGTTTCTCAGAGACCTACTACTAGTATTTTATCATTCCTGGGAAGCTGAATAATTGCACATCCCAGTCCACTCCACTGGGATTTGACGCAAATAATGTTGGGTGAATGACTGTGTTGTGGAGACCCTCCTTCCCAAGGAGAGCCCTCACAACAGAAAATGTAAACTCTAGGGCCTCACAGCTGTCCTTTCTGGTTCGAATTCCCTTTTCTTCTGGTCTGGCACAACAATCTTTTACCAGGATCAAAATCTGCTTTCTGCACTTCAAGTGATCAGACCTGGGCTAGATCAATAAGAAGTTTACCCTGCAAATTAAACTTTTCTCATCTACACTTTATGAGACACTGTCAATCTTGCCACTATATACAGAAAGAATAAAGAGGAAATAAATTGCTATCAGGGTTGTTGCCTTCCACCTTAGCATTTACAAAGTGACATGAATACTTGTGAAATAACTGGATTATCAGGGAAGAGAGAGGACAAGCTGCAAGGACTATCTGGCTTACACTGTTGCAGTAGTGTAGGATGCAGAGTAGCCTTAATTGTAAGGCCAATTTTGCCCTTCTTGACTATTCAGGAATTTAAAAAATATTAAAACAAACTAAAGCAGTTTTCTGCCCTCACTCTTGGCAAGAAAACCCTATCTAGAGGGAAGTGGAATAGAAAAATAGCAGTTATAATGCTGAACATCTCTGAAATATCAGAGGAACCAGAGCAGTAGTAGGCAGATAGGATAGGTGAGTGAACCTGATCCAGGCACAGTCACTGCCTGCTCCACCGAAGCTGAAATGAATATAAACCTATTTCAGGAGCAAGGAACTTTGGCAAAACCACAGGGGAAAAAATGCAGGTGGAAAATAATGCATGAGAAAACACAGGTGAAGTGCACACAGATGTGCCTTGTGTTACAGAGCACCACACGTAGCTGTCCTGGGCATCCTCCTGCATGCTAACCTGTTTCTAATAGATGACCTTCCATTTAAACCAAAGTAAGAGGGGCTGTATCACTTTTTGCACGGTTTGACTTAAGGCTGTGTTTCTCACAGTCAGTTGAAGACAGACATGATCTCATGTTGCCTGTGGTCTGACCTGACCAAATGCATGTGCTGTAGAATTACATGGGCACAGTGGGATTCCAAGCTAAAGCAGATCAATGTGTGGACATGAGAGAAGTCACAATGGCAACAGAACTCTATGCCCATCTGTTTTATTTTATTTTTCTCACAAAACCAAAAATCAACTTTAAATGATCAGTATAGTATCCAACTTCTGGCATTTTTCAGCTAGAGCATTCCTATGTGCCTAGATGTCTTCCAAAGCCAAATTTTCCCCTGAATCCTCCATGGAATTTTCTGAGCAGCTGCCCTTTACAGTTTCTTAGGAGGGATCGCAGTCATGTTACAAGGAATACCTCCATCCTCATTCATTGCAGCCATATTTCAACTGTTCTGCTGTTTTTCCTTCCTCTGTCCATGTTTCTTGCCTTTCCTCCTCTCGCATTGATGCCTCTCATTACAGACAGCAGCTGTGAGAACCATCCCCCACTAGTAACCCAGTTTTGAACTCTATGGTCCTTTTTAATATGCAACCTGAGTTGAAGTTTCCAGCTGTCATTGTCCTAAGCAATGCTAGCCTAAGAACATTACCATGCACAAGTGTATCTGCATTTTTGTACATGACCATATACTTTTCACCTCTACAACACTGTGGCCTTGTGCTTTTTACTTGCATGTTGTAAAGGGCTACATATCATAAATATAAAAAGCATACTTGTATGATATATTCATAATATAGGCCTTGCTGCTAGTACTTTTACTCACAGCAATGCTCTTATTCCTAACATCTGGGATTGCCAAAAACGTGTCTTTAATGGTTGGAAATGGACAGGGTAAGATCAGGAACATCCTGTCCTCCATTTCACTGAAAGTAAGGGAACCAGAAGAATATTTCTCTGCTCCTTTGCAGATTGACATGTCTGTTAAACCCATACAAAATGATCAATTCCATTAAAGCTCTTGGCCTGGGCCTGCTGAGATGCATCTGCCACACTCAGCTTTCACATGGGCAACCAATAGCAAAAGGTGCACCACAGCACGGGGTGGAAATCAGGTCCTCTGATTTAGGTCAACACAGGAATGAAAGTACATGACAAAGGACTATGGAATGGCCCTAACCTCCCAGACAGAACTACCTCCTAGCAAAACCAAATAAATAATGCAGTTTCTCAAGGGAGGCTGGTGTTTGTGTCAGGAAGATGCCAGATTTGCAGAATATAAGCACCTCAGGCCAAGCCACCATAGGCCACAAATTTAGCATCTTAGGACCTAAATCCAGCACCTGGTTTAAGCAGCACTTTCCACCTCCAGCCACTTATTCCCCTTTCTCCCTCCCCCTTACATCTGTCACAGAGTGAATCCCAAATCTAGGAACAGAGCAAGACCAAGAAATAACCCAGGGAAAAAAAAATCAAGGAGATGCTTATTCAGCCAGATCAGCTCTCCGGTCTGAGTCACTGCACAGCTGCAAAAGCACTTGCAGGGGGAAAGAAGGGCCAGGAGGGGGCATTTTTGGTCAGCTTAAATGCACGCCCAGCTTTGGCCTCAGGATCTGGTTCCACATCTCTTATATCAGAGACAACATCAGCTTATGGAGTTTCTTCCCCGCTCCTTATTTAAGGGTTGTTTTTATCTCAGTCAGGAAACCAGTCAGACCCTGCAAACAATGGTACTGACACAGCCAAAGGAATGGTGCAGAGGCAGGAACTCCCTAAGGCAGTGCTGCCGCAGGAAAAAATGATGGAATTGTATCCTTAAATAAGGAAACAAGAGAGATGTGAGTTCAAAGAGCTCTCCAGGGCAAGCACACTGGCAATCCATCCAGCTCAAGCTCTGAGGTTGTTTTAGCTGAGGGAGAGAAAGCAAGGCCCCTTCTGCGAGGCTGTGCTAGGGAAGTGCCACAAAAACAGAATGGATCCATCATCAGAGTAGTATTGAAATACTTCAGTGCCTTCTTAATTGTGCTGTTGTGAAAATCCAGGAGATGAGATGAGTTCACCATGTCCAGTACCTGTCCATTGGAGCCCCTCTGAGTGACAGCCAGGGTTATAGCTTTGCTATCGTTTTGATTCTGTTTGGCAAGGCCTTTTTCCCATTCTAACACAATAAATTAATTCTTCCATCCCATGGGGATTTTAAAGCTGGTTAATGCTTACAAGAAGGTTGAGGTAAAATAGGCAAGTAGTAAGTCTGAGACAAGTGGTTTTAAACTAAAAGAACGTTGGCTTAGATTACATATAAAGAAGTCGTTTTTTACAATGAAGGTGGTAAATTGCTGGTAGGTTGCCCAGAGAAGATGTGGATGGCCCATCCCTGGAAGTGTTCCAGGCCAGGCTGGACAGGGCTCTGAGCACCTGGTCTAGTAGAAGCCATCCATGTCCATGCTGGGGTGGTGGAACCACATGATCTTTAAAAATCCCTTCCAACCCAAATTATTCTATGATTTTATGTTATTGAAAGCACACCAATATCCCACTCCAGCCTAGTGGAGCGTGTCTCCCCCAGGCTGCAAGAGGCCACTGGAGACTGATGTTATCATGTCCAGGCAGAAAAGGGAGAGATTCCCCCAGAATTTAAAATTTTGGGATTAAATACTAGTTTTTCATAGGAAACTTGTGACTATCTGACCCCCAAGAAGACCAGAATTATTTCCACCAAGTTGCTAAAACTAAAAAGAAAAGTAAAAAAGCAATACAACCTGTTGTTGAAAAATGAAATAAAACTAAACAAAAAACTCTACTTTTCACAAATTGATTTGATCCTGAAGCAGCAATAATGCAGCAGCAGAAATACCTCTGCCCTGTGGAAACCTCAGCTAATGATTTTAATTTCCAACAGGCAGCCTCTTAGTATCCTAAATATGCCCCTGAAAAAAGGTCTTTAAATATCAGCTATTATAGCATTGCTTTTCTGGATTAGGCATATACCCACTTCATACAATTTTAAAATGATACTCCTTATCTTTCTGAAGGAGAAACCAATAATGCATTCCAGAGCCCACAGTCTCAACCACAGCCTGGTGTCAATTAAACTCATTTGCTGCCCTACTGGGAGCAGCCAGAGAAGATGTAAACAGCTCACCTGACCGTAACTCCAGCTTCTTGATTTTATTTCTTCGACGTTTCCATGGAATACAATACCAACATCATTCAGGACATATTCTTCCCTTTCTTTCTCATCATCCAGATACACAGCATCCACTGCATTAGTTTACAAAAAAAAAAAATGTTAGCGCAAATGTTTAATTTTCATATAGGACAGATAAAACCTCGTAGTTTCATACAGTCATCTCTGATGAAAAGTACCCCTCTTCCATCAAACAAAGCATTGCTTGCTTCAACAGAGTACAGGAATAAGGAGGTAGTGACCATAGCTAGGAATACGGTACACAACTTAAAAATATGCAAGATGGAAAAGTGCTGACAACGCCTGCCTGTTTTCTCAGGATCTGTAAAGTATGATTAAAATGTCACATCTTATCAAGAATTTTATGATTACTGTGTACAACTAATTTAAAAGTTGGAGCACCACGATGCAATTTTGCATCTGTACAAACAGATCAAAGAACAATTTCAAACCTATTAATGTTAATGGAAAACAGCTCAGGTCAAGAGATCTAAAGAAAAATCTGTAGCGCATTAAAAAAATGGAATACAGCTTTTATAACATATTAAGAGAAAGGTTTGATTGCCTTTTCTGTACATTAGTTATTGACTGGAGTATCAGTATGACTGACCAGGTCATATGAGAAGAAATTCAAATGTCTACATGAGAGCTGGAAGTAATTGGACAGGGTCTTTATCAAAACATATACAAAGGGTACATTCTAGATTGGACTTATATCAAAAATCAAGAGCATATGCATGGATGCTTGACTTGCAAACATGATTTACATATGTAAATAATTCATTATTAACATTCATAAGGAGCCCTGAATGACATGAAACCATTCAGACATTCACAGGTAAGTATGAAGCAGGTCATGATACTGTGATGCTAGAATAGTTGAAGATATCTTTCCCTGCCAATGCTTGTATTTTGAGACTAAGAGATGCAGCTTAAAAGTTAATAGCATGGGAATTAATTAATTTGAGGAAATCAGTAACATGGTACCAGATAGCAAATTAAAGGGAAGCAGTAACTTCTGATGGTGTGATATGGGCTAGTACAAAACTACCACGTACTACTGTCATAGTAGATCTCTTCAGCACCCCACTACAAATTACTAGAGGATAATTGAACTTTTAAAAGCCTATTGATTCATCGTATTTTGTTGAAATGCAAATCAGATTTGCACTTTCTGGTAAGCCTCATCCTCAAAAGCTTCTTCATTTATCCATGAAACTGCAATTTGGCTGAAAATAAGCTAAATCTGAGCCCACAAAAAAAATTCAGTGGTGAGACTCACATTGGCCTCAGCTAGGTGAAGGGCTTTGCCAATATACACACGTGACCCTTCTGGAAGTCTTGTTTTCTTTGAAGTTATATTTATATTACTATGTGTACACATATATAAGGGGTTATGCATAGATATGTAACATAATGACCTCCACATTGGTGTGCAAAGAATGATAGGGAAGCGGGGGTTAAATACAAGAAGCCTGTATTGCATTTGAGGAGAGCAGTGCTTGCCATGATGCTTTATGGCAGCTGCTGTACAGGCTCTGATGACTAAGTACGACGTGAAGCAAGCAGAGGAACAGACGGTTTTATGGAGTTTTACCTAAAGCAGACAGGTCTGGGACCCACTCTTGTATCTGGCAGGGTGGTGGTATTCACCTGGCTTCTAAAGGCTGAGCCATTAAGAAGTTTCTTTGTAAGTTTCTTACTACCCATGACCTAGCCAACCTGCACCCAGGTACAAAGTGGATGATCATGGGTTTACTATATTCAGACGCTACGAGGTGAAAAAGAGTGTTAAAACTTCACAGTGAATTAAAAGGCTGCAGCCATTTATGCAAGCAGGGACTCTCATAAAACTGCATATTACATGACTTTTTTGTGGTCCAACAAGTTCTGCATAACATCCCACTTAAAATATCGCAGATGTTACAGATCATCTAGGCTCTGTTTCATTAAGCTGGATTTGCCTGATTTACTCATTGAACAATTATCAGCATTCTCTCACTGAGCTTTGTATTTTATTAAAGTCCATCCATACAAATAGTACAGAGAGTTCATTTAAAGAAGGAGGATTCACACCTTCTTCTGTGCAGTTACACATTCAGTGAAGTATGTGCATAGGCCTTCTTGACAGCTGTTATTTTCTTTTGGGGATTAAAAATATCAACATTGATCTTGCTAGTTTCAATTGAGATGCTTATGTTATTTTGAGACTGCATGATCTTTGCTAAATCAGATGAAAATTGATTAACTTCTCTGTCAATTATTTTAAATATTTGTGTTTTTGATAAGGTAAAAAGGTCTTCTGTGTTTCACAGAGAAGCCAGGTGCTTTGATTTTTGACAGCTTTCACTACCCTTGAGACTGTTTAGAAGAAAATATGAGGCATTTGTGACTACTTTGATGCTAAGCATGCTCTATATAATGCAATTCCTAATTATTTTGTGCAAGTGGAGGCTCACATCTGACAAACAGAAGAATTCCACAGAAATGTGCTGGGTTTGTTTGTTCTTTTTCTCTAGCAGTTCAGGAGGTTTTTTTTACTCACTTCTTTTATCCTGGGAATTTACTAAGACATCAGCAATGCTACAAAGAAGCAAATTAGCTTCTATGCTACTCTGTTTGAAGTTGGGTAAGGTGAAAATACACTTCACGTGAAGACAGCATTGCAGGCAAGGAATCCCTCGTTAAAGACATGAGCAGTGCAGAGTAACCCTTTCTATTTCGGAAGGTGAATGAACATAAGAGGACTCTACCCAGAATGGAGGGACCCCAACCCCAGCACAGCAACCCTGTGGAGCTGGAAAAGCCATTTCTTCGCACAGAGAGTGACAGCTGAGCACAGCAGCACCAGCAGACGGGTGGAAGTGGAAGCAGCAGGCTTGCCCTGAACTCCCAGCCTCCCTTCAACGTGCTCCCGCAGGAATCCAGGAATGTAAAGCTGGGCCTCACCGGAACCACAGAACTCCCAGGGCTCATGCTGGGAAGAGGGCAGTGCTGTGACAAACCCCAAGCTGCAAGAGCTAAATGCAGTTATCTACAAAAACCACTCTACCCAGGATCAAGAGAAGTATGCTGCCTTGAGTAGTGTTAGTATTTGCCTACATTAATGTAGCAGAAGGATGAACCTCTGTGTGAATTTTGTCCACGTGGAATCTATTACACAAGCAATCTAATTTAAGATGTGCCTATAAAAGTAAGAAAATGTTACTGGGCCAAATTTGGATGACTGGTAACATGTGAGAGGAGTCCAAAGTCAACCACATGTTACTAATCCTCAAACTGTATTAGAACATTTAAGCAGAAGAAATGTACAGCTGACTCAATAAAGTTGCAATGTATTTAATTGCTTAAATGTAATACACTTTGGGTGAGTGAAATGCACACCTCAGCCCACAGGGTCTGCAACTTAATCAGCCACACTGGGCACCTCCACCTGTGAGAGAGCCACAGGAGTCAGTACAAGGTCTTTTCCTGATACGCACTTAGTGCTCCCCAGCAGAAAGTTGCAGGGACTCAGCACCTGCTTGGAAAGAGCTCACAGCTCCTTGGAAAGAGCCCACAGAACCCAGATCAAAGGAGCTCTTCTCCACTTTCATGTAGTCTGATACTGCCAAGAATTTAGCTAAATTCCAAGAAGTTATCCTTAACTACTTGCCATTTGTATCTTCTGTTCCAGAACTGAAGAGAACTCTGCATGCCCAAAAGCACATCTGCTCTATCCAACTATGTCAGCTGGCTGAAGAAAGGATGCTGCCTTCCCTCACAGACTTTACCTTGCTCATTAAGTAATGAAAATTTCACCCGAGTAACTGAAATCTCAATCCACTAGTTAGGTGAATTCCCAGATATTTAGGGCTGGTGTATGTAATTTTGCAGAATCAGGCCCTTTGTCTTTAAAGTATTCTTGGTTGTCAGTCTTAAATGTAGCTAAAGGGATTAAAATATATAAAAGCATATGATGATTTTGGAAGCAAAGTACTCTATAGCTTGACTGGTAAAGTATTCAAACTTCTGAAGCAGCAGGAAAAAAATACATCCCTGCCTGGGAAAATATGTCAAAACTGAACTATAGTGAGAAAAGGAGTAATAAGAAAGGGCACAAGTGCCTCTGTCTTAAAGAAAAGCTCATACTGACATACTGATGTTCCTCCAAAATGAGGAGTCGAAAGCTGCACTAGAGCCCATACTCTGCTCCCTTCTGTAACAATCCCCATTCATTCCTGGCATCAGCCCTCTCTCTTTTTAATGAGGCTTTTCACTCAGGCTTTTCTGCTTAGCTATTAACCCAGCAAACAAGTCTAGAAGATTTTCAAACTATTGTTTTCTCTGCACTTTAACTACCTCACTCAGTTTTTCTACCCTTTTGTCATTCCACTGAAAAATCTTTTCCAGCCAGGGGATAAAGCATGAAGAAACAGTCCCTGATTTTCTAACACACGGAAAGGAGGGAAAGACAGATATAGGAGCCAATTAGCCCAAACTACCTAGGAGTAAAAGCAGGAACAAGAAATGAGAATATATCCAAATCCAAATGAAACATGCAGGAAATGAAAACTACAGTAGTCAGCAAGGGACAGGACCTGAAGCCATGCAGACACACCTGAAAACGTAAGCTGCAGAGGAAAATGTGGTCCCCGAGTTGCTTCCCCTGGATCTGGGGTCACAAAGCATGTCCTTGCTGCCCAGAGACTATTTTTTGCTTTCCTAAGGCAGACTTTTTCCATCAGCCTTGCCAATGCCTGCCACTGGAGGCAACTGCTGCATGTCTTGCTCCCTCTGGCTTTACTCCCATGTTGTGGTTTTAATCTTGCTGGCTTTTGGACTCTTTCAGCTCAGGTGTGAGGGAGGGAGGGCACAGGAGAGCCAAGTGTCCAAATGCCATGAACAAAGGTGGATCAGTCAGCACATAGAGTTGCTGGGCAAGGAGGTGTGAAGTAGGGATTGATTTCCCGTTTTTCCCTCTGACTAACACCTCACATCAGCTTGTGTGGTCCCAGCCATACCACAGTGGGGTAGCCAACCCCCCCACATCGCACTTTGTCTCCACATTAGGGCTGCATGCAGCCCTAGCTGGTTGTCTGCTAATCATGAGGCAACCTGAGGCAATTTAAGAAGCTTTTTCCTGGGGGTTTATCTCTTTCTAAAGATGTGCTGAGCCACTGCAGAGTCACCATGCTGGCTGTTACAACACCCAGGACTAAAATCAAGAATTGCTCTACCTTTAGGTGGAGAATTGCATCTCCCTAGCTGAAGCTATGAGTCTGATGGTGCCAAAACAAACCTTGAGAAGCTTTGTCTGGTCACAGTGGGTCATAGCTTTGGCAATGACTCCTCTCTTTCTGTTGCACACCCTCCAGAACAAACTGTTAGCACACTGCTCTGAGGTACCTCACACTGCTTTCAGAAGTATCTCACAGTGTGGCAGGGCCTTGGGCCCTGCCCTTCCCTCCTATTCCCACTTAACTAACTCTGCTTTATTCAGCATTAATCTATATCTTCTTAAATAATGCATGAGCTAATCATTGCTTATATTCCCTCAGACTAGGGGCAAGTAATGAATCCAGCACAAATCATTTCATGTACTGACAGTAGTGCAGCTGAATAATGGGCTCTACTAATAATGCTAAACTTACTTGTCACTTGGTAGGAAGGCCCTTGTTTGGTACAGGATTATTTGATGCGAATACTGTAGTAAAAAAATGGAAAGATGAAGGAAGGGTAGCAGGAGAATATTGAAGTTAGCTGGTGACCTAAATATACTGCAATACATATGACTTGGAGCCTTGCAAGTGTCAGGAGCTGAGACAGTGCTACAGCCTGTCAGAAGGCTGAGTCAAGCCTCTCTGGTCCTCCTTGCAATCTCCTGAAATCCAGACTTGGAGTTCATTGGGTAAAATAAAACCCTGTCAGTGTAAAGCCTGATTTCTTCCAAGGATCCTGAGAGATTTTTTTAAAAATAAATTGTTCTTCAACCCACTGTATTATAAAAAAAAGGCTCATTTGCAAAATGTTTTGTTCCTCAGAGAGGGCACTGTTGCTAATTAGTCACCACTAAAGGGGAAGTTAAAAGCCAAATGTCATGTAGCAGCGGGAAGGCACCACCAGTGATGCCACAGCAAGTTGACTCCACCCAACCTGTGCAGGAGCAGCAGCTCCCCTTGAATTCCTGCAAGATTTTGACAGCAGATGTTCAATCCCCAACGTGGCAATTAGAGATGTAAGTCAAGAGTATGTGAGGCCGCCACATCCTGCCGCACACCAAATTCTGGAAAACATGTGCCCGTATTGACTTGTTTAAGGCACATACAGGCACACTGGAGACTCTCACTGTTGCCTATTCAAGTCAGAGTAAAGCCTTGGGGTATGTTTACTATGAGAAATGCAGCCTGAACTGGCAAACACAGGCTTGGCCTCATAAAACTGCAGAGGTTAGATAAAACACAGGCACTGGTTTCCAGCATGGAGCCCTGCTCACACAGGGCTATTCCCCAACCCGAAAGACTTGACTTTTGGCAGAATTACTGTAAATTTTCCAGACCCAAACTGACATGTCTCCAACCTCCTTGGTACCAAGCTCCCCTTCCTGGACCAACCCTCCTAAAATCTGATGAGCCCAGCAGCAGAAAGTGTAAGTCTTTGACCAGGTACTTACGCTGGCACCAGGGATTGAACAGGATGTACGTGTCGGTTGCTGAATTCCTGCGTGTCCGAAGGATGCCAAAGGGAGTCAAGACAGCAACATACAGGCGAAACTTCCCAATGATGCAGGTGGTAGAGGACATGATGGACAGCCGAATGGAGTTGTTTTCCCTGTGGATAATCTTGGCTCCCCACTGGCCAGGTTTCAGCACATTGCCTACTAGGATTGGGATGTAGGTGCCTTTGTTTTGCTGTGGGTAGCGACCTGGAGAGAGAAGTGAAGAGGTTCACCTTATTTTGACAGTTTTTTAATTTCCTAGCAGTCTTCTGTCCCTTTGTCTTATTTTCAATGGAGATCACAGGTTTTAGAGGGCAAAAATCACCTGCCTCTCTCATCACCCCACACAGGGCCTGGTCACTTGACAGCACACCCACACAAATTCCTGCAACACCTCCCCACAGGCAGCCTGCCTCCACACCTCCACCCATTTCACTCCAGCAAGCTTCAGTCTCACTGGCTTGAGCACTGCCAGGAGCATGGCCCTGCCAGCATGGGCAGGGGCTGTCCAGGCTTTTCTTGCTCACCATTGTTTATCCTAGTGCAGCAAGCTGCACTCCAGCTTGCTCCTTGTCTTGGTGTCAACAACACCAACTAGATGGTTCGTAAGTTTAGGAGTTTAGGTAAGAGTCCTTTCCCCAGTTCAGATGCACCCACCACCCTTGTCACTAGCATACAAGTGCCCTCTGGGGCACAGACATCAGCTTTGGGGCTCTTTAGCAGAGCAGAACCCTGTTCTTCTCTGCACTACTGCACTGCCAAGCAGAGACCAAGCGCTCTTTCCTGAAGTCCACACAGATGGAGGAAACACAAGAGAGCCCACCTGCAGACACCCAGCACTCGGTTCCCCCTGAGCATCAGGGATGTAGTGGGAGCCAACTCTGGATGCTATAGAATATAAACCACCACACTGGGGCTGAATCACCAGACTTTCTCTGCCAGAAATGGGTCCCAAAGTATGACACACCTCCAAAGTACTGCACGTGAGAGTCTGCCTCACAGTAAGACAAATCACACCCCAGAGGAGCTTATTTTACTCTGCCAGCTCTAAAAGCAGCTAGACGAATAGGCTACATGTAAACACGTATACTGCCAGGATTCAAACTTGTGTGAAGCTCCACCCCTTGAGACTGAGGTAGAGCCAAACTAAATCTGGAAGCAAACCAGAAGCACAGACAGAAGAGACACTTGTGAGAAGGATGCGTTCCTTATCTCATTCTCAAATCTACTCTTCATTCTATATTTTAGGCTGAAAGTCAGACTCATTCAAAAATAGGGTAATGAAAAGCAATGATGGCAGACAGAGGGACAGACTTCTATATTTTTCATTCCTACTATTTAAGAACTTCAAAATTAAATTCATAAGGGCGTTGATTTTCTTGCTTGCTTATTTTTATACTGCCAATGTAGAGATAATCCCAGATCTGAACACTGCTACATTTTGGGAAAGGACAACTCCAGCTTTAAATCTGAAGCTTGCAAGCTGCCACGACATTTGTGTTTCTGAGAAATCTGGGGCTACTGTGCTTCATCCAAGAGATTATTCTGAGCACATGAATTTCCATTTTGCAGATATTCAGTGCACATAAATAGCCCACTTTGCCCTGCAGGCCAGGGATGCTGTAACCCATGAAACTCATTCAGATCAGTGAGGAACACAACAGAAGGGAAAGACCTACAGAAGTATTAAGCACTAGAATAAGAGAGCACAATCAATAGAAAACACTAGAAGATAGAGCACTGGACACTTCAAATATAAACCATCAAAAGAAAGCCAGTGTAGAGAGAAGAGCCTATAGAGGTAACAGATCTGGTAGCTGAACACATTCTTGTTCTTTGTAGTGCAACTGTGTATGACCCAGCTTGCCTCTACAGTTGATATTTTGCTTCTAGTTTTGACATAATCTTTTTCTAAAATAAGCCATCCACGCAAACAAAGCAGCAGAGCAAACCAAGTAGTTGAACTGATATCCTTGAAAACTGTTAACAAGTGCTACTTTTAAAAATACCTCCCATACCTCTTTCAGAAAGGTGGGAGGGGGAAGAGATTACTATTTTAACATGGTTAGGAACTGACATCCTTGTCTTTGCTGGAAGCTGCATGTCGGTGTAGGAGCCTATTGGGGACAGGAGAAGCTGTGCTCTGGCAGTGACTTTGCACCACCATGTCTGTGTGTGCCATGTGTACATGGGGAGACTGCAGAATTACTTCCCAGAAAATCTGCCTACAGCAACCATATAGGATCTCAAAGAGGCCATGAAAACTATTCAAGACGTCCTTATGGGACCACTGCCACTGGCACCTCATAAGCAGGTTTGGCAAAGTACCAAGCCTCTGGTATTCTCTTTTTCTGAAAACTCAAAACCCCATTTTCCTTTCCAAACAAGCAAAGCCGCAAGACACCCTAATATACCTTTTGCTCAACAAGGGAGCAGCTGTAGTTGCTGTTGAGGAGTCCTTTCATGCAAGGTCCTTTCAGCCCAGAGCCCCACACAGCTGGTCCCACAGAGTAAGAGGTCACTGCATTAGCTTGCTCACCCGTGAGGAGAAGGTGCTCTGGGGCAATGCCTGCATCCCTGCAGATACAACAGATTTGCCAGGGAGGGATATCCTAGAAGTCAGGATACTTTGCAGCTGTTATAAATAGTAAATACAAGAGAACATTGTTTGGTCCTGACAGACAATCATGATTTGGTGCTTGCTAATGGTTACATAAATCCTGAACCCACAAGGAAGTTTGGGAAGATGGGCAGAGCCTTCAAGAGCACAGTGAGCAATTTCCAATGTTTTCTTTGAAGACGGAACAGGTTCCCATGCCTTCTGAAACCAAACCAAAACAAAACAAAAACCAAAGAAAACAAAATGCAAATGGAAGAATAAGGGTTGTAAATGAAAGAGTAAGGGAATTGTTACTTCTCTTAGGAGCTTGTGGAGCTGAATTGTAAACACACATCTAGACATCTGACAGCATCAGCCACACTAGTCTCATATACACACATCTGTTGTCTTGATACTAGAGTGCTGTAAAGCTGAGTAACTTTGGCATTGCATGCTAAGGTTGCTGGCAAAAGAATTCTTACACAGGCTCAGTACCATGTTTATCAAATTTGTAGGGAAGTCCTATCAGGATGGCTTGGCCTTTTGACCTTTATCTACATCTTGAGCACACATTTCTGGCTGCAGTGGAAAAGCAGAGCCAACTTTGGCTCATAGTTGGGATATCTGGAATGTTGGCCCTTTCTCAGAAGGAATAACATGCAGTGGTGATTTCATTCTCTGGCTTAGTCTCTAAGGAAGAAGATTCAATACTATCCAAAGACTCATTACCAAAAGCCTGTGAATGCCTGGCAGAGCACTCTCTGAAGGGTCTCTAGTGCTAGCCCAACCCACGGAGAGGCAGGAGGCAGTTTGAGTGCATGTCAGGACCAGGACATGTAGACAAGATAAACCCTTTTTATGCTGACAGGAGGGTGCTGACATTATGCCAGTAGCATCAGCTGGCTCAGGATCTCTCCGGCTCTGATTTGCTCCAGGAGCTGGCAGCCTGAACCATCCTCCACAGCCAGTTCTTTGTGGTTGCCTCACTCCCCAGTGCTCACGTTTTCTTTGGGTGTAGGAGGCCCTGGCCCTCACACGAGGACATTTCACAGCCAATTGCTCTGTCGCAGACAAAATCAATGTGTGACATCATGCTGTTGGGATGTTCCTGTCTGCTCACTCTAACAGCACATGGAAATGGGAAAATCCACCCTGTGAACTCAGAAAGTCTGGAGATTCCTGCACAGGGTGAATTTTTTATAGGCTCCTTCAAAGATATAATGTACTGAATGGAAGCTGCTGGCTGTCCTGCCTTTGAAGCAGGAGAGGACAGGAGAGAACTCACAGTGACCTCCTTTCTTGGGCCTCCAAATCTCTGCATTTCAGTGCTAGATCCTGAGCCACGACACTGCCAGAAGACATTACTTTTTACAGAAACCTCCCTTGTACAGAACATTTAATGGCACAAACAAATCTATTTCCCCTGATGCACAGTGCACAGGTCTGCAATCCTTTGATACCTCTTTCTTATCCTCTCTTGTTCTACCTTGGTTTCTGTAGCTAATTAAGCTGGGGTTCTAAAGCTCCTTCTCACTCCAGTTGCAGCTGAGCTCAACTTTACACTTCTTGGGGTTTTCCAGGCACCCAGGAAAAGAGGAGCAAAGCAGCTGGTGTTGCTATTAAAGGAGCTCATAAAATAAATAAAAAAACATGAGTAAAGATCTACATGGCAAAAGGCGCCATGACTGAAGTGTGTGTGGATGTGGGCATGCACAGGATGCCCTGTCACCCATAGACACTTTACAGGGGCAAAGAGCAAAGTGCAGTGTTCGTTAAAGCTTGCCAAAATCTATTTATGGAGCAGTAAAATAATGAGACACCTAAAACACAGGATAGTGGCCACAGGCATGCATTCAAAGTGAGTTGTTTTCAACATATGCCTTATCTCCCTAGCATGTCAGCTCTGGGCCCATCAGGCACGGAGGCAAGCTGTATTAAATTCTGGGTAAAACTGCCACATCAGAGAGGGATTTACAGCAATAGAGAGAGGGTGAGAGATAGGTACAGTGAGCTTAGCTGTCAAAACACAAGCACTCCTCCTCCAGTTATCCAAATCTCCTGCTGTTCCCTACGAGTGGCTAACAGGACCCAGGGCTTGCTCAGACTATTCTCCTCCTTCTCCTTCTCTGCCAAGCCCCTGGAAGCTCCTGACTACATTTAGTTTAGTTTTGCCCTTGATGCCCAGTGGACATGCACATTGCTGGGTGTGTGCATTAAACAGCTCGTAAATGCCACGGCTGAGTTAGTGCCGTGCTGCTGGCACAGACAGTGGAGGGACCAGCAGGTGCTCTTGGATAGGTCCTACACCACTGAGCTGTATTTCCAGCAGCAAGGAGGGAAAGTTTGGTAGCACAGAGATTAGAGATTTAGTGAGCTTCATGGGACATTTCCTTCCTGATGGGAGTGGGATACCTCAGAAGAGAGGGAAGTGAACAAAGTTATATCTCAGTAGTCTTTGTGTTTTAGGAACACCCCTTGGAAGATTGGCTTTTCAAGGAGTCAAGTAATCTGTCTCCCCTTGGAATATATATTACACACAGTAATTAACAAATTTCCTATAGGTTAATTTGTTTTATCTAGATATACTCTTTCATATAAAGGGTAAAGAACTATTTCAATGCCATCCATGGAAGTATAATAATTGTGACATGTTGATAAATAAGTTTGAGCTGGAAGCCACCAGTACAGCGGCTGTAGAGTGTAGCAGAGGTAAGCCTTTTGATAGCAAGCAGCCTTGGACATGGGTGTTAGCATATGGGATCCATGACATGAAATAGAGAGTAAAATATAGAATAAAGAAACAAAGAAAAAAAATTGCTCTAATAAAATTCCAAACTATCAAAAGCAGCAAGAAGAAGTAATTTTTTGTTAAAAGCAGTAGTCTCTAAATCTCTACTTTACCATCTCATCTGTGTTCCTCCCACCCCCAAATTCCATTGCCTTCAGAAGTGCTATATACAAACTTGGAAATGTAGTAAACACAAATACCTAGAAAGAAGTTTTCCTCATGGCTCCAGTTATGAATACTTAACATCTGGCCACTCTGTCCCAGCAATGAATGTTTCTAGTACTTTACAGTTGTAAAACACACATCAGAGCCATGCACCTTAGCTAGTAAAACAACTAAAAAATACAGCTAGATTTTATGTGCCACTTGAAGCTGCTGCAGCAGTGCAAAAGTTGGCATAATAAAGATTGTTTTGCATGAAATACTGCATTTATAGAACACCCCGAGGGACTCCCTCCTCTCTGCTCCTCTGGGGCCTGGTTGAGAATTCCAGAGGGGAGGAAAAAAATACCCCAATGCCTTTGTTCAGAAAGTGGAGAGGTTTGTTGTTTGCTAAGAGCTGGCAAACCAGTCTCTTGTCTGTCGGGAGTCAATCTCTAGAAAATACGTTCCACTGCTAATAAGTTACTTTTTTCTATCACAAAATGAGACTTCAACTTTAGACCATCAGGTGTTTGTGTATCTCTGCTCAATTTTTTGTAGTTCTTTGTGAAACAAGGATCTAATAAACTCGTAGTGTTGAGTTACACACCAACCCCTTGTGTCCTCCAGACCGGTTAGTTCTCTTGATAGTGCCGAGAAAGCTCCTAAAACATGAAGATCTGAAGTTTTCCAAAGAGAAACTTTTACCCAGAGTCAGAACTCAGCTCGACAATCCCATCCCAAGTGCCGGGGGGTATCTCGTGTTCCAGCACCTCTGTTGACTACAACCTGCCCTGCCCAGAGCTGCTGAGGAGGACAGGTAACAGCAGCTTCCACTTCCCACTAAGGCAGAATTACTGCCTGACAAAATCATCAAAACCCCAATAACCCTGGAATCATCCCGGGCCCAACTCTGCTGTGAAAACAGGGAAAGGCTGTGGACACCGTAGGACAGTATGAGGAGCTCCATTGTTTCTGGTGTGTGCATCCTGGACTGAACCTCTGGTTATTTAGTTGAACTCAGATATCCCTGTGACTATAAGTGGGAATTTGGTGTCACTTAAATAAGCCATATGGGATCAGCTCCAACATCTTTATGTTCTTAGCTTCTTTGACGTGTTTCTAACTATCCCTCTGGAGCTGGCTTGGGAAGACTGTGGAAAAAGGAGCAGTAAGTCTCTCCTCTCATCTCAGGCCAGAAGCCAATGATTTATAGAAGCCTGAGGAGAGCATATGGACGGGTGCGTGGGTGTCCACGCATGCACACGTGTGGAAAGGTGATAGTAGCCTGGGGGAATGGAATTTATGGTCGTTCCAGAAGTGCGTCAATGAATAAAACGTTCATAATAATATTTAGGGCTAGACCAATATATATGGATTTATGAAGACATTTAAGGAGAACACAAATAGACAACAATTTATGAGGATATGGGGAAATATATCATTAGAGTCAGGATGCACATATAAACTCATCAACCCCTCAAGGATTTACAGCCACGTACTGGAAACTACTACTAAAAGCAAGAGTGAAGGCTGTATAAACTCATCTCACCATACATCTGTTTTTCAGAGAAATCCCTACCAGTGCAGCAGTGCCAGTGGAAACTTTTCAGCACTCACACCAAACTGGCTGCCCCGGGTGTGGGAGCTGTGCTCAGCCAGGATAAGCCTTGCATTTTGGAAAGCTAAGAGGAACACAAAATATCCCGATCACCACAAAGGCAGGAGTCAGGACAGATCAAGATGGGTGAAGGAATCCAGTGGTTCCTCTGGGTTGGCTGAGGCTCCAAACAAACCAAAATTATTCCCATTGTGTGGGGAACTAGATGTAAGCACAGCATCTGCACTTCTCTTGACGCTTTAATCTCAACACCAGAGCAATAAACCGAGTATCTCCCAAGTGGTGATGCTCACCTTTCCTCTTGTAAAAACCAGGAAGAAGGCAGAAACAAAGCAAATATGTGGTGATGGAGCAGCTCTCAAACCACAGGTACTGCAGCAGGGCTGAGGTCCAGCACAAGAACTGGAATTACATCCAATTGCTCTTTATAAGGGGATATTTTTCCATGTGGATTTTTTGGCACATTCATTGTGTTCCATACTTTGGCAGGCAAATATGGTCCTAATTTAATGAAGGATTATGTGCAAAACTGAATTATAATTATTCACGTTAGCATTTCAGTCAATTTCACCAGTGATGACTCTAGAGAAAACAGTCTGTTTAAGCAAGAATGACTTCCGTCATAAGGAACCATCACAGAAGAATATCTGTAAAAGTGACTTTCAAGAGATTGGGGTGAATTATTTATATATTCATATATATATTTATATATTTACATACATATATATTTTTTTATACAATTTAACCCATGAATTCTAAATTCTGTGTAAATGGTGTCAAATGGGCTGTGGATTAAATAACATTGTAATTAAAGATCGTTCTGTGAGCGTTACAGACCTAGTTTCATATGACACAAGAAGCATTTGTCCCAGGTACCCTTGATTCATTATCAATTAGAAGGATTAAGCAGTCTCTACTTGCTTTACTTGCTTCATTAATCATCTTTTTAATGATGCAAAAGAAGAAAAAATAGTAGCAAAAAAAAGAGAAAGGAAAGTAAATTTTAGGAAATAACGGAAATAGAATAATTCTGTGCACACCTACAGGATCAATCCATTACAATTGTCACATTTTTCAGGATCAAAATTAGTCTTTAATGGATAAAAATTCTGTGATGGATTAATGTCAACTCTGGGAAATTTCCCAGAGCTGGGAACTGATAACTTCCGAATAGCTTCATAGGCACTGTTGTATAAACAGCCCCCACTGCAGGCACAGCCCTGCAAAAGGAGACTTCAAGTTTTCCCAGCTCCAGCTGAATTCCCTGGGAGCCAAGGCCAGCCATCCCTATAGAGTATCTTTGTACCTTATGAGAGCAGAACCTTGAACCGCTCAAAATATTCTGCAGTTCAGGACAGCCTGGTCCACATTGCTTGGGGCAACATCCACACTCTTGGAGATACTCAAAACCTGTTCACAGGGAAAGACCCAGAGATGCTGGAGAAGCTGGACCTGCTTTGACCAAGGGCTAGAGATGAGACCTTTGGAGGCCCCTCCAACCTGGGTTATTCTATTCAACAGTTCTGCTGCACCTTTTGAAATCTGCTGCTCAGGCACACAGAGTGCTCCTTGGAAAGGTCATCTTACAACAGCCTGCCAATATTTCTGTGTGTCCATCACTTTAATCTCCCAAACTCAGCACATTCCTAGGAGGTATACTCCTTTCAGCACAAAAAGCTTCTCTGAGCTCAAGCTGCCTCTGCTGTAGGGCTGTTGTCTGAGCCACTCCCTAGGGATAGCTTCTGCCTGACAGTACTAAAGGGCAGGATTCACCTCCCCTGCCTTCGATGTTCTTAAAGTCAGAGTCTGGTCTATGAGAGAGAGTCAATAGAGGAAGAAAAAAAATCCAGAAGTGAGTTCATTCCACTTTAAGACAGTAGGGTTAAACTCTGCTTGGAGGTGCCTGCCTCTCTCCCTTGCTCACAGGCAGCCTGGGCAAGAGCTTTGGACTGGGTTCTGCTGTTCAGGCAGTACAAGAGGTGAGTGCCAGCTCTTCATGAAGACAAACTGAAAAAAACTGGATGAAAATGGCCACATCTTCCTGTGACAAAAGGTTTGAGAGCACAGCACTGAGACATCCAGCAGTCAGTTGTCTTTCATATGAGAAATTTCCTTTCTCTTCTCAGCATTAAACTTTGGACTTGATACTAAAAGGAGAAGTAGCAAGAGTCAAGCATATAATTTCTGAATTTTCCTTCTCCATTGTGGACTGTTTTTGTTTTGCTTCCTGTTGCTAGCCTCTGAGAACAAATATACTGCATTTTCACCACATGTTCACGAACAGAAACATTTGCAGAGTGCTGAGTGTTGGCCAGTTCCCAGAAGAGGAGCTTGAACACCTCCCAGTTGAATCTCTGTGAGCTCAAGTCCTTGCAACAAGAGGGCAGTGGTGCTCACAGAAGCAGACACTTAAAAAGCAGGGGAGGGCAATAGCACTGAACACCATCCTGTGTCTGCAGCACTTTCCTGCAGCCGATTGTCAGCCACCGCACTTGGACATCCATACCATTTCACAGGAAGGACAGCAACAGTGAAGAACAGAGAGGGGAATTCCACCACAGACTCAGGGCTAACTCCAGAGGAATCATTCAGAGCTGTGTTTATTGCAGAGACTCCCCTGGCTCAGGCTATATTTAACCCCATTCCTACGGTGGCTGAAGATGAGAGTATTTTTACACATGCTTAGAGATTCAAGGTACAAACCATGGATGGATGTGTTAGGAGAGAGCAACAGAAAAATAAGTGACTGTGTTCTCTTCAGTGGATTGTACAATGTCAAAAGAAGGGTTAATTTTCTTCTTCCAATATAGAATATCTGATTAAAACAAATGCAAACTGCACGGAGTGCAATAAAAACCAAATGTTCCATTTTCCACTTCTTCTTGATACAGCTGTTTGTTTTAAACATATAAAGATTAAGGGAACAATCTTGAATTTAATTAAATCCCAAAAGAACTAATGATATTTATGCATATTAAATTTTTAAAGGCACTCATGGCTGTTCAGCCAATCATTCACTGGACTGTCATAACATGCCTCCCAACCCTAATTTAAATTAGAAAGAAGAGACCCATGAAAAAAAATGTGCAGACAGTAGCATTTTCACTGCACATATGTTTAAGAGATAAACGCCCATCTAGCTTTAGAAGGCAACAAATCTAATAAATGGCCACATCATCATAATTCAACGATGGAAAAGACTCAGCATTACAAATTCCAGAGCTGCATCTCACAGGAAAGTAAATTAAAACATCAATTATAACCTACTTTAAAGACTTTATAAGGGGAACATTGATGTCTTAACACAGAAACTCCAAGATGAATCTAGATGAAGCTGGGGGTTTCCCAGAGTTGTGTTGTAGGGACCAGAATTTGGTGGCGGCATCTTTGGAGCACAGCTTTGCTTCTCTCCTTTTCTAGTGAGGTTATGCTCTTCTCTAGTTCCGTGCCTTCAAGGAGTCAACAGGTACCTTAGGACCTGGGTCTCTGATGAAGACTTCTCAGCGAGAGGCAAAAAGCTCTCTTGCTCTTTCGGCAATAAATCAAGAAGGTCTCTCATATCGTCCTGAGTAAGTCTCTTCAGCACTGGTCAGTCCACACCTCAAATCCCATGTTCAGCTCTGGGCCACTCACTACAACAAAGACATTGAGGTGCTGGAGCAGGTCCAGAGAAGAGCAATGGAACTGGGGAAGGGTCTGGAGCACAAGTCCTATGAGGAGTGGCTGAGGGAGCTGAGGGTGTTTAGCCTGGAGAAGAGGAGGCTCAGGGAAGACTTCATCACTCTCTACGACTGCCTGAAAGGAGGGTGTAGCCAGGAGAGGGTTGGTCTCTTCTCCCAGGTAACAAGCAATAGAACAAGAGGAAATAGTCTCAAGTTTTATCAGGGGAGGTTTAGATTGGATATTGGGAAAAATTTCTTCACTGAAAGGGTAGTCATGCATTGGAATAGGCTGCAGGGAAGTCGTGGAATCACAACCCTTACGTGGGTACATAGTTTGGTGGTAAACATGGCAAAGCTAGGGTAACACGTAGACTCAATTATCTTAGAGGCCTTTTACAACCTTAGTGATGCAATGATTCACAATTCTGTTTCTGGTCCAAAATTACAGTGGTTGAATTTTCTCTCTTGTTACTAAGTTGTTTGTAAATACAGGCTGAAAAGTTGCAAAATTCTTCCACCCTGTGTAACTTCCCCTCTTTATGTAATCAATATTTTGCTCAGTTCATACAGTCACCTCTCCTACCACAAACAACTGACTCCTCCTCCCTACATCTCCTAAACACTAACAAAAGATGTTTCCTGTTCCACCTACCTGTCAGCATTGCCATACAGCATTAACCAGATATAACTTTGAAAGCTCAAAAAAGTACAGCTTCTTATGAAACAGAAACCCCCAGATTTTGCTCCTTCTTCTCTCACATGAAATTCTGCTGATTTTCTCAAGAAAGGATCCAAACCCTGTTTAGAAAAACACTTCCTTGCCTATGGCTAGGCCTGTTTTTATGACTTATCAATCATAACAGGAAAAGACCCAGCCATTAAGTTCCATTGTGTTCCTGTTTATGAGAGACTACTGCTTTGCTGATAAGACACAGCCTTTGCCAGGCACTCACCCATCAAATACTCCAGCCAGAACTGGTCCGTCTCTGGCTTGTAAGGTCGGTTGAAGTAAATCTGGATTTGGAAAGGCTGTCCCCGACGCACTATCAGCTTGGGGTTGTAGTACTTGTCAGTGTGGTGCTCCTGCTTGTTGATCTCGTGAGGCTCCTTGAACATGTAAATATCCTCAACACGCAGGTAGTCTGCAGAGACACGTAAATGAACACAGGGGGAAGGAGTCAGTGTGTTGAAATGTCAATATTGGTATCAACATCATTAGAGGCCACGTCCTCCCCTTCTCCTGGGAAGGAACACCATGCAACAGGAGCTTGCTGAATCTGTCTGGGGCTTACATGCTGCTGGTTGAGCAGAGACTTATGGACCGACACTCCTCTGTCCACCTGCCATTTTCATAAAGGCTACAAGGCTTCTAGTGCATGGTGAAAGCAGCTACAGACAGAGTAGTTTGTTAGGTGTTGGAAGCTGAATGTCCCCTAGGAGAGTCTGGCCCCATCTTTCCATTGGCATCAGCTTTCCTCAAGTCTAGGCCTTGCTGTCACAAGTTTACCAGAGCAATCAGTGGGGCTTTGACAGCTGGGGCTTCGTGTCTCCCTTCTTGCAACCCCCCCCCTTGTAAAATGCAAATTCACAAGGGCTTTGTGACACTTAAATACATAGTTTGCAAAATGCTACCAGTACTGAGAGCTGAAGAGCCTGAGAGGCAGTTAATGATCTTGCATTCAGCTGAGAGCTTGGATTGCCTGTATTAGATAAGGTTTGGGTGTACTGCATGTGTCTAGACTCAGCTTCTCAGTACACCTCCACTGCTATTAGTGTCTTCTTATGAAAACTAAATATAACATTACAGCATACAATTACAGCATAGAATTACAGGCAAGCAGCAGTAGGTATCTATAACATGCACAGGAAAAGCTTTGCTCCCTTCATTTTAGGGCTGTCTAAAGGGTTATGGCAAACTAGAAGTAGTTTGTTCAGCTAATGACCACTGCTGGGTGGCACTGGGATAGCCACAGGTGCTTGCAGTCACCATAAGCTACTTGACTGTACCACACCATGAATCTGCACAATGGGAGTATTCTCACACTATGAGAAACCACAACGAAATGAACTGGACATCGTTCTTTTGCCTACATGCTTAGGCACATAATCCTGAAACCTCTGCCAGGAAGAGCAGGTCCATTACTAGTCACCACCAGGAGAGAGACAGAAGAGTAAAGCTAGATTTGCAGCTCTCAGCTTGTTCTTCCAGGTGCTGATGGTTAGAAACAAGCTAATTCCTGCATTTTATACTTAGTGACAGAGCCAAACTCATGCCTGGCAAAAAGAGGTGCACATTTACTGCAGCTGGTGGAGCTGTGTGTACTTGTGATGGTGGCTAATTTGGCCTTCTGCTCAGCACACTGTGAGCAAGAATGATGTGCTCAGTAAATGAGTCGGACACTCAAGTCACTGAGGGCTGAACATGGCCCCTTTCACAGAAGCTCAGACTAGAGCTCTGCACGTTGTTTTAATTTGGCAGTTCTGGACAAGCAGCAGGGCCTTGCAGGCAGCACCTTCCCTGGATGGGAAGCATGGGTAGCATGGTCCTTCTCCTGCCCCAGCCTGGGCTCTGGGCAACAGCTAATGGGAGACAGGGGCGTAATGGTAATGGGAGTAGGTCCCACTCCTGCTTGCATCATCCCTCAGATCCCTAGCCATGTCCTTTAAGAAACAGAAGGAAAGGAATGTGCCTGAGGACACAGCAAGATAAGGAACCTTTCATGGGAAAGCCCTGCATAACTGAACCCAAAACCATCTGCCTCCTGCTAACCCTAATCTGCAAAAAGGCTGGAATACTCTGTTGAATCCTGAGTCAGGCTTAAAGTCCCATGACAATGTTATTGTTATTCTCTGCTCAATTCAGCAGGCTTCTGGAGTAACTTCTGTAAAAACCCACTGGCTTTAGCACTGGCTAAAGTTACAGATGACTGTATGAAACATTTTGCTCAGAAATCCTTCTCATTGCCCCTCTCTGAAGTAGGGCATGTCTTCACCTCCCTCTTCGCAAAACTTACCAATGCTGTCTCAAAAATGCTGACAAAATGCACAATTAAATTACACAAGGCAGGAATTTCCTGTACAGGGATAAAGCAGGGGCAGGGGAGAGTCTCTCCCCTTGCATGTCCCAACCCCATCTGGGCCAAAAGCACTACAGGTAAAAGCTGTATATTTTGGGGTTCTGTGAGGAGTGAAGAATCGATAAGAAATTGGCTCAGCTTCTCCCTCCTTCCAAGGAGGCATAAAAACAGAGCTGACGGTTTGTTTTATTTTCATCTCCTGTTCTGCAAGAAAAGGCAATAGTGAACCCACCCTTCCTCTGCATGTTAGCCCCTTCAAGGAACTGCAAAGCTAAACCACCCTGGGCTTTCAGTTCAGCATTTGCTTCATTTTATCACAGGACTTTACACGGCTCCTGTCAGAACACAGCCATACACATCTGCAGAAAACATTTCATTTCTGGTCTCAGTGTTAAAATGCACATTAGGCTTGCCAGATGAAGATAACCCACGGCTGAGCCTGTGCTAATTACAGTAATGGTAATTACAGAGGGCAAAACATGAGCAGGGTAATGGGATGTGCTAACACCAGCACTAGGGTGTGATCCAAAGGAAAGCTCCAGGCAATGCTCATCTATTTGTGAGGGACAGGTGGCCATCGAGGCCTCCTTTGAAGTCAGGTCCACTTGAGGGTTTGCCTGTAGCCTGTACTGTTGTTTGGTGCAAGCAGGTTTGCTGCACGAGAGGCAGCAGTGTGATTTCTTAAAGCTTTTGTAATGTTAAGCTTGCAGGGAAATAAATGAGCACAAGCTTGAGCGGTTTTTCAAACAAAAAGAATAGCCTTCAAACATCAAGTTTCCTCGGACGAGCAGAGAGGAAGGGCTTTGAATTACTAAAAAAAATAGCGTGAATTTCCAAAGGAAGTGTCCATCACTCCGCTAGCAGGGGAAGCACGAATGCCTGACGAGTCGCCGGACTTTACAGAGGAGGGCGGGGTGGCAGGGCTGTGTCCTCCCACCGAGCCCACTCACGACACACTGTGGTGAGCTGAGCTGGCCAGGACGAGCCAGGGGGAGGCCACGGCACAGGGATGCTCCCGGGGACACGGGCTTCTCGCTGAAGAAGCGCTCCGACCCCCTCATGAGCATCTCCTCCCGCAGGCAAGCCGGCTCCAGCAGCAGGCAGCCCGCTGACCGGGCTGGGGACGCAGCCGGCCCTGGCGGCCGCCGTGCTCGCCCCGGCTGTGATTCAGCGGAGCAGAAGTGGGTGTCAGCAGAGAGCTAGGCAAGCACAGGGTCTTACCTCATCCGAGAGTAGTAGCTAAAATAGGTCAAATGAATCACACCCTAAAAATGCCTGTTTCTCTCTGTTGGCTGTCAAGGGAAACGAGGGTGACTAGCTCAGCTGTAGACTCCTACACTGCACAGATCAAGGGCAGAATTCAGTTAAATTTAGGCATCTAAGTGATGTGAGCCTGGTATGTAACTTCTTATTATGGCCAGTTGATGGCTGGTTGCTGCAGTCGGTGGAGCTGAGAGAAGGGTACAGATGACCATGGAATTGACATCCCAGTGACTCTTCAGACAACCTGTGCCCTCACCTCCACTCCCTGGATGGCTCTGTGTTGACTATGATCTGACACAGGTGAAGACACAGGTGTTTAGATGTTTATAGCAGGTGTCCAAAGGCTAGAAAACACCTCCGTTGTAAAAGCAGAGATAAAAGCATTTGCCTGCTTTTTTTCAGTGTGTTATGGCAACGAAATCTGGGAACCACTACAGAAAAATCTGGACAAACCAGAAGTGTAGGGGTGTGCAGGAGAAGGGGAAGGTGTCACAAGCAGCTCTCTGCCAGGATGTGCTCACAGCTCTAGAGCCCCGTTGTGCTGTACTGCCCCTGCTCTGCCCATGGACACTCGTTTTATCCCCCAAGCACAGCACTGAGAGTGCTCTGGGGCAAGCTCAGCTCCTGAATGTCCGGCTGAGCTCCATGGGGCAATAAACCTTTAACGTGGTCTGACAGGCGACTTAAGCATCCTACCCCAAACAATATGTCCAGGGACCACACTTACATCAGCTGGTACCACAGCCTTAGATCACAGCTGATGTGCACCAAAACAGGAACAATGCTGCAGTCCCTTCAGGGACCTTTCAGGTCACCCCTTGCATATTTTTGCTACAAGCATTGGAGAGAATTGCACAGCAGAGCTGATCCAGCTCTACAAAAAGAGTTTTGCTGTTCCGCACAGATTTATCTTCCAGCTATACCAGTCCCATAGCTAGGTTTACCCAATGGCCACACAAGCTCTTGCTTTGGACAAGGGATGTTTTTCTCAACAGCAGCATCACCTTAAGGACATGTTGGGTTGCTGCCTCAACTCACTTGACCCAACATTCCTAAGTTTCCACTGCATTTCTGAAAAGCAGGAGGCTGCCACCCACAAGCACCACACTTCATTCAGCGCCTGATGTGAAGCACATCAAAAAGCAATAGGAATCTTTCTCCTGCTGCTGGTGGGCTTTAGCTACAGGCTGCATTCCTTCTAAGGTATCCCACACTTAAACATCTCCAGTTTCTGTGAGCATATTGGGTTTGAAACAGTGTCTAGCCAGGACCTGCACTGCATTGCATTTGACAATTTAAACACACATACTTGCCCCAGAGCTACAGGGTTGTCAGAATAGTTTGAAGCAAAATTTCTGCAGTCTTAACATGCCAGTTGCTTTGCTCAGGCATTTTTAAAAAGTAAATGCTTTTAAAAGAAATGTGTGTGTACTAAGATGGGGGTGGGGAAGGGTGTGTGGGGAGGGGAGTGTGGTTAAGGCACATGATTAGGATTACAGAAATAATGCTTTGCAACTTGTCACTGAAAATCTCTTTGCCTGCTTCCCAATGTGTGAAATTCAGTAATTAATTCTTGTCCACATTTATTAAGCACTCCTTCAACTCTGGATGAAAAGTCCCCTATGAGCATTAAGCAGTATTACATCCAGCTACCCTGAGCTGCCACGTTCAACAAGTTCTGCTGTTCAATTCAAATAGGCAAAAAATTTAACATCATTTCATTAGTGAGTCATTCAGAAGTTAATCCTGTTTTTTTTAAACCAAATATTACGTATTTTTTATTTCTGGTTGACTCCAAAGAGCTGACACTGGGAACATAATTTTGATTTGTCTATCCTCTACCATGATGTTGTTTTGTTGCCCCAGCCAAATGATTGAAACATTTTTCACAGGAGAATAAATAATCATATGGGTATTCCTTTTAGTCTCATGCTATTTCTTGTGAGTGAGCTGAACATCTATAGCAAAAGTTTTCCCTGACAGACAACATTTTGCAGCAGTTTCACAGGTGGTTTAAGGCCATATAAATGAGAAGGGCCATTAAGAGAACAGATTCTTTCTGGCCCTTCACTCCAACGCTGCTACAGCTGTGCCTGAAGCCAGCAGGTTCCTAAAGAGACTCTGTGATTGTAATCAAACTGGGAAAACCCATTCTTGCCTTTTTTTAACCAGTCCCACAGTTCAAGCTGAAAACTGGTCACTCGGCTTCTCCACTCCTTGCTTTCCCTACCCATAACCCATGTTAACATTTCCATGCACACAGGTGGGTTTCAGTAAGTTTTCCCATAAGCAGCAAGAAAAACTGTCTGAGTTGGAAAGATGTAAGAAAAGTGGTTTGGATTTAGTTCACAGATCTGTGCTGAGAAGAGTATGGAAGATATAAAAATAAATTTATGGCTTAATTGTACACTGTACCTCTAGGATTAAATCCTCTAGGTATCACTCCAAAAGCCTCCATCTCGGGGACCTCATTTTCTTCATCATTAGAGTTGTTTGGTGGGATGGCTCTTCTCCCATCCAAAGGAAGTTTCTTCTCCTCGTTAGTGCTCATTGTTTCAGACATCCTGTACTAAAAAAGGTGTAATACCATGAAAGAAAGAGTGCAAGGAAAAAGCAAACATGAGCTAGCACGGCACGTGCAAGATGGGAGAAGCCAAAAGCAATGTGGGGTGTCAGTGAGCTACACATTTTTAGACTTACATAAATAAAACCTGAGAGGCAGAAAACATCAGTCTAATGATAAGCACAGCTCTCTAAGGATTGGAAGGCATTTTGTGTTCATCAAAACACATGAATAAGAGAAGAAGGAGGGGGCGGGAGAAGGGGAGGAAAGTCTAACACAGAAGTATTTGCCTAGGAGAAGCAGGGCACTAAAAACATTAGGAAGTTTCAGGTAAAAGAACTGGAAAATCATTCACTCTCTCATACTCCACAACAGCGTTATTGAATCCAAAATAGCAAATTATATTTTCAGAAAGTGCATCACACACTACCTCTCCCTAATAAAAATGGCATTATAAGTCATACTTCAATCAAGCCAAATACTACAGCCTACAACAGTCTGTGGATGATTAGTGGAGAATTGTATTTTTGTCCCTATGCACCCAGACAATCCACTTTTGAGAAAAAGAGAGGGAGGGGGGAAGAGAGAGGGGAGTAAAGGGAAAAAAAGGAAAAGAAAAAAGCACTTATCCACTTATTTCTCTCCCACTAATGTCCTTAAGGGAAATCTTAGATGTAGGCTGATCAGAGACTTCTTTTTGAGCTACTTGAAACTGCTTTCACATCTATTTCAGTGTTAAGCATGTAGCAGTAAAAAAGCCATGCCGCCCTTCTAGGAAAATATTAATGACTGAGAAGAAAACTTCTTCCCAAAGCCCCTGAAAACAGCAATTTAAAATGTAGAAATTATTTAATAGAAGTAAGCTCTAAAAGGAAGGGGGTTTTTAGTTATCAAGGGTACCTTCTTTTCAGATAGCCTTTTTTTTTCCTTTCTCCCTTGCAGAATTTCTGCAGTGCAATAGAAGCAGGGAAAAAGTTGGGGGCTATTAAGTAACCTCTGTATATCCTCCTCCTTCCTGTTGCAATAGGACAGTCCTGAAAGGTTTGCCAAGCCCTCCCCACGCCACCTCGGAGGATCTGCCACCACAGCTGGCACTCCTTTTTTTCCTCCCTCCCCTCCCTGCCTGTCTTACCACAACTCTGCTCACCAGGAGCATTTCAGGGCGTTTGTGCTAAGGAAACAACTTGGGCACTGAAGTTGCCGTTCTTTTTGAGACAAAGTAGGAGTGCTTAGGGCACAAGAGCGCATGAAGTGGGAGACTGGAGAGGATTTTCTGACAGACATAGTTCAAGAAGCCATACTTACCATGTTGCCAGTCTTTGATGGTGTCTCTGCCTCAGTGAGATTATGATGCAGCTTCAGGTGCAGGTTTTCAAGAGCCCTCCCAGGCAGACACAGGGATGGTTCCCCTGCTTAGTCCTCATAGCAGTCCTTTCAGAGGACTGCAGGACACATGAACATGGAGAGCTCACTGGCAGCCCAGCTTTTTCTAGAGACCTTGTGCTGTACAGGACAATGAAGGTATTTTGCACCACACAGCTATATTTGGGTCAAATGACCTTCAGCTCTTGCCCATGATAAAATGTGCATCACCTAACAGGTCTGGGACAGCACCTTGTGGGAGCTCTTTAGCTTCATGTCAACTTTCTTCAGTTTGACCAAGCTCTAAGGTAATGGGGACTGTGTGACACGTCCTCTGTCAGACAGCTCCACAGGCCAGTGGAGCTACATGGAGAAAAAGAAATGGACAGGGAAGAATTCAGGCCTATGTTCTGCCAGCTGCTGCTGTTTGGCAGCAGAGGTAGAAACCACCTACTGAGAACATGCATGGGCAGTGGAGAGCCCCTCTTACACACATGGGACCCACCAAGGGCACCTACTTGCCTTTGCTGCAGGGCAGATGAAGGAACAAGGAGACACAGTGAAGAGGACTCTACTGGCTTTTGGGCAGCGATGTCTTCCCACCCCATAGCACCAGAGAAGCCTCAAACATCCACTGGCTAAACACCACTGAAATCAAACCAGGGGGCAGAGAAGCAGAGAATTGGGTCACATTTCTGTAATGGGAAGCAACAAGTAAATAATCTGGAAGACAGGACCCCCATCCTACCTCCCTGGGGATTTCCCAGCCACAGCAAGGTGGTTCCACAGAGGTCAGGACACCTGCAGAGTGTGGGTCAGAGATCTGAGCTGGGCACCTGGGAGCAGCATGGCTGCACCAGCATGGCATTGCAGCTGGGATAAGGAGCTTGCTAGGGCTGATTGCCAAGGCACAGCATGGGGCTGCAGCAGTTCTGGGGGCAGCCTGGTTACCTGCACACAAGTGTTGCACTATGCTTTCTCATAGCTGAAGGGTACGAGAAGACTGCTGAAGACTGTTTGGCTTGTAGCACACAAAGCCACCTGGCTGGAGCACTCCCCTTCCCCTGCCCTGCTCCCCCAGGAGTGCAAACACCCTGAGGGGACAGATCTGATCCCATCACACGCATCCAGAGCTGCAGTTGCCATCGACTCACTTTTACACAGGTGGGCCCTGTGGTAACCATCTGCAGGGCAAGCAGCACCCCTGGCACCCAGGAACACAATGAGCTTTCCGGGGGAGGAGGCTGGTTGCCAATTTTCATTTCTTTACTTATTTTTTTTGTCTTTTTTTTTTTTCCCTTCCATCCACATTTCTATGTGGCGTGTTGTGCTTTGTGCCTCTCTCTCCCACTTCCAGCCAGCACTTCAGTTCCCAAAATTGCAGCTGCTGCGACGATGTTACAAAAACTGATATAAATATTGCCTCGGTGCCATGCCTGCTGGAGGCCTGCAACACAAATAAGAAACACCGTCTCCCAAGGAAGTCATGTGTTTCCCCAAGTGGCTGCAGTGCTGTCAGAGCCAGGAGGAAAACTTTCCGTCAGAGCGAGGACTGGAGCAAGCGGAGGCAGCAGAACAGATCCCGCTCCAGCCATCGCGCCTGAACAGGCAGCGGTTGCAGCTGTCTCCCCGCGCCCAGGCACGGCACCATGGGGCTTTCCACCGAAGCCACCGACCACGCAGAAAGTGGGGAGGCCAAAATTTTTGGTGGCAGTGGCAGGAGTGGGACTTTGCATCCAGGGAGAGTAAAGTTTTGTAGGCTGTGATTTATTTATTTAGTGGGGAGAGATGTAAATTCATGCTTATGACAGCTCCAGATGGCAGGTATTTTCTCATTACCTTGACTTCTTAGCATTTGCTATCCCTTGCCTATTAGACTGCATTGGCCTTAATTTAACTTCCGTGGTTCCAAACTACTGACGTCAGGGCTGATGCAGGAGGGGGTCCAGAAAACACAAAACCCTGATTTTCCTGTAGGGCATTATATTTAATGAATGATGCACTGGGATGACCGGTGGAAGAGTGCTCTCTTCCTGAAGACACTTCTGCACTGCACCCTGTGGGGAACTGTGAGCCCATACCCATTTCTCAGAGCAGCCTTCAGATGCTTGTGGCCTTTGCCAAAGACCTTTGCAGTCACAGGCACCCTTCCCACAGCAGTAGGCTTTGGATGATGGACAGCCCTTCCTCGCTATCCCCAAAGAAAAGCCCTTAAATGGCTGCAAAGCTTGCACCCTAAAGGGTTATCTAAAATGCACTTTCCTGTTGTTGCTAGAGCCAGTGTTGTTCTGTTCCAAGTCCTCCCATGCCAGACAAGAATTTGTGGGGGAAAAAACACACAAGTCAGTAAAGCTTTACAGCCAGAGAAGAGGGTGTGCCAAGATCTGTCACAGGCAAACTGATCAACCAGGTGCTCACATAAATGGGTTGCTGTGCTGTGTGCCAGGTCTAGATGGGGGAGATGTTTTGCCTGCTGTAGCTACACCAAGCACTCCTCGGGAGCAGCTGAGCATTGTAAAGCTCTCCAACAGGGTGGTTTCATTTCTTCTTCTTTTTTTTAAATATTACCCCTGCCATTTGCTCTGTAGATGGATGTACGGATGCACTGGAACATTATACTACAGCATGGGCACAGGAGTACCTGCCAGGACATCATCCTCAAGAAACCAGACTCTCTCAACACGACTGTGCCTCTCTCTCGTCATCTCAGAGCTTTACTTAGGAAGCTGCACTCTTTCTTAGATGATCAAGTCTTGTCTTCCTCCTTCCTCTGCATCAGTACTTGTCTCCCAGAAATTCATGTTCCTCTTCCTATGATGCTCTGCCTCACCAAAGCTGCAGGCAGAGTAGAGCAGATTCTAGAAGAAAAAAAAAGACAAACTAATAAAAATGTTATTTTTAAACAGAAGGAAATTTCAGAAATCTTCATTTGGTGGTTTTGTTTGCATATTTTTCTTTGGTTTTTTTAAAAAACAAACCCAGTTAATATATCTGTCTGTGGGTAACAGCAGCTCTGGCTGCCACACACAGAGCAATATATTTTAAGTTAATGCTGAAAATTCAGAAGGCCCAGCTCTGAAATATGGTATGTGTACACATGTCTGTATGTGTGAAAGAGGGGCAGAGGCAGAGAGAGATAAAATGGCAGCTCTTCAGATGGTAGCACATTTGGAAGGGGATATAGGGCCAGTGTTCAAAAGATATTGTTGCAAATGTTTCTGTTGCAGGAAGAAAAATACCATATATGTATATATTCATACACATATTTTGCTAGGAAAACACAGCTTAGGAAATATTATTCTTCTCTGAAGAACTGTTGTTCCAAACTGAAAGCCTAAATTCAAACTGTAGATCTTTACAAGCATCTACATCTGTGCTGGCCATCTTAGGCTCCCTTTATCCTCCGCACAGATCTAGTCTAGGCAGTGATTCATCTCCTCCTACAGCAGACATGTAAATAGGTCAGATGAATCATGGCCTAAAAGTGCCTGCTCCCTGTATTGACTGCAAAGGGAGCTTGGGGTGATGGGTTTTGCCATATGTGTCTACACTGCTGATGTCTGCAGTGAGGTGAGATATATCCTAGGCTAGGTACAGAAACAGAAAAGCATTTTATTTTGGTCTTGAGGCCTAACTTTCAAGTACTAAATTATCCTTTGCTTTTATGGAAATACTGCTGCAAGTCAGCATCAGTGATACACAGTGTATTGTTCAACACATTTTTTTTCTATCAGAATATGTCTGCCACTGCCAATTATATAAAATGTATTTCTTACAGTCAGTGTCAGATTACAGTAAAATACATACAAGCTCGGGAAGACACGTGCATCTTTTTATACTCATTTGTGAAGCTGTTCTGTTTCTTCAGACAGAAATATAACCATACATGTAGTAACTGCAGCAAAATAATAGTAATAATTAATAATAATAATAAACAATAACAATAATAACAACTATTATCAACATAGAATCCAGATTCTTGCTCCTATTCTTAATCAGCTCTGAATCCAAAGAATTCTGTTGGTTGGATACTAGGGATGGCCCTAGTTTCTTACAGGAAGAGTAAGGGAGAAGCCAAGCAAGGGCAGAGGGGTCTGTCATAAGGGGCAATATTCAGTCTCCAGCTAAATCTACTGGTTTATGTTTTACTGGAGTTGAGGCCTTAAAGGATGAAAGAACACCTCTCAAAAATGGGATTAGACAATTTCTCTACTGGCCAGCTGACCCAGAAGCTGACAGGGACACAAAGGCTATGGACCTCAGATATTTATTTCAACCCCAGAAGAAAAGGGCAGGACATCCAAGCAATGCCACAACTACCTGGAGACTTAAGCAGAAAAGGTCATTTTAGATAAAACATTTGTCTCAATAAATTTCACCACAGCTGCCATATGCTTGGGCCATGGAAAGAATCCTATCTAAAGCAATTGTTTCCATTTTCTTAAGCCCACCTATCCAAATAAGCTCTTGGCCTGGGGATCAACCCTACTTGATCTGTCATGCAATAAGACTGAGAAAAGAGATTGTAACCTGAAGAGCACGGGAAACAGAGGGGAACGGAGTGTGATTCCCATTCATAGACTATTCCCAGGTATGTACCCTCTCTTGAACAGGCACTATATCTAGAGACAGGCAGAACAAACAACATATTCAGTGTGGTAAGACTTTGTCTATCATTCTTGCTATATACTCACAGAGCTGCTGGAATTTTTTCCAGTGCATCAGTCTCCTTATAGTGAAGGCTGATTCCACAATACTGAAACTTTTTCAAGAGAATGGCAACTGATTTTGGTAATATAGTTAGTAAGAAATTACCAAAACATGCTTAGCTCTGATTTTCAAATTTTAGATTTTAAGTTTAAAGCCAGGCTGCAGTCCTCAGGTAGTGGGATGTCTGTGGCAGACCAGGCTTGAAGTGAACATTAAAGTTCCTGCAAAGACTCAGCTTGACTTTAAGTAGCTGCAGCTTAGTTCTGCACCCAGGCTGGCTACTGCAGAGCTGCAGCCCTCAGCTCCAGGGGGGCTCAGTTATCATGTACAGCATCAGATGCAAATGATGGTGCTGTGCCCAAACTACCATGGCTCCTGGACAGTGTGGAATCATCTTGGATACATCAAAGGCAGAACCAACAAGCCAAGGAAGACCCAAACCACCTACAAACACAAGGTCTATGTCCTGCATTCCTGAAGCACTTGCAGCAGAGACCTAGTACAAGACACTTGAGATGTCCCTACCTAAGTCCAGTTGGACTGAGCAGGGTTTAGTAGGTCCAGGTCTACTTTGTGCACAGATGAATATCCTTGTTTTACTGCTCAGCTGAGAAGCATGCTCATAGAACATTGCACCTCAGCCAAGAACCTAGACCAGACCACAGCTCTTTTCTGTATCCAGGCGGTGGTAATACAAACCCAGGCAATCCCGGCATGCTTAGTTAACAGTTGCTTCTAATTAATTTAGTAACATATGTGGACATGCAATATTTCAATCTTAATGTCTCAAATCGTTTCAACATTACTGACACACAATGTTTGAAGTATGCTCAATTACAAGATTTCTGGAACTAAAGATCTCCTAAATTTCATTAAAAGATAAAACTTCCTGTTCCAGTTGAGAACAAAAATACATTTTAAAATGTCTGAATGTCTTGTAGAACAGCTTTTCTTCTTAATACAAACACAGATGTAGTGTGTAGGCCCATACACAACAAAACACTTAAGCACATCTTAACTTCAGTCATGTAATTTCATCTTCAGGCATGTGCCTAAACCCTGTAATGGGCTCAACTCAACCAAACCAAGGCTGTACAATATCTGTTTGTACAGAAACACTTAAGCTGCCTGTTGATGTTGCATTTCTGAAACATGAAGTTGCAGTTTAACACATTTCTACTGCAATTGCTTCTTGACCATTTCAAAGATGGTTGCCAGACAGGATTGTTGATTCATTTTTCAGTCCCAAGACTGACCTTATCTCTGTGCAAATGAGCTGAGTAATTGTTTATTCAAGGAAATGTGCAATCTTTTGAGAAATAGGTTCAAATGTGGCTTGTACAACTGGTTGGTTTGTTAATGGCAGATGCTTTGGAGGGAAAAAGGAAATCGAAAGAATGAATCATTATCCAGATGAAGTTCAAAAGCATTTCATAATCACAGATGTGTGCCAAATAAACCCATCCAGCACAACCTGTAGGCTTTGATTTTTGTGCAGTCTGCAAGTTCTTTCCTTTGCTATTCCCACTATAACCTTTGCAGTGTGGCTAAAAAAAAATAATAAAAAATTTAGAAGAAATTATTGCCTTCTAAATGCTCCATATACCTGTCTCTTTCTACAGTGTTGTGCTGCATCCACAAAATTACTGTCAATGTGCACAGTGGAATACAAATACTTTTCCCTTTGGGTTTGTAGTGAGCTCATGGTTGGAATAAAGATAAAAGTCAGAGCAGCTGAGAGTGCATCAGGAGTGCAACTCCAGCATGCACCCACAGCAAGGTCCCTGGCCCCTCAGCTGAAGTGAAAACCCTATGATACAAAGAATAGGCATGCACAGTATTCTCTTACATGTCCAGACTCTCTGTAAATCCTGTCAGGGCTGAACAAAGTCCAAGGTAATAACCATGGTCAACAGGTGCTCTCTCTGTTTGAGGCTTATCCATCCTCTCACACAATTTCACCTCTGATGGTGTGACCCTGACAGATCAACCCCACACAGTTTTAGTTGTGCTGTTTAGGCTGTGAGCCTGCAAGAAGGCATGTTAGGACAAAATTCTGCAGGCAGATATCTTGTCCTTGATCCCCTGGTCTCTCTCTGGTCTCTGGCCCATCTCTCTCTCAGCTGTAATCTTCACAAACTCTTGCAGCTATCATAGGAATGGTATGATCTTTCACTCTTCTCCTTTCATGCCCTTTTCTTCAACAGCCTTACACTGCTTTTGATTTTCTTTCAAAACATCAATGGTTGGTGGCTGGGGGAGCATTTACTGCTTCACTAATAGATTGGAAACTCATCTGGAAAGCAGCAGTGTAAACAAAACGGGAATTGAGCTATCTTTTATATTAAATGATTATTTTTTTCAGATAAGCCCTTGGAATTCTTAATCTTCAGACTTGTAAAATATTATCGTTTGTTCAACTCATACAAAAAGAAACAGCTTACTGGCTGTAGCTGAGATGTCTTCACCCAAGTACACTGTTTGCCTGGCATTCCTCCTGAGAATCTGTAGTTCCTGTAGCTTACACGAATAATTCCTTGGAGATGTGCATGAATCATGGTATAAACAGCATATTAGGAAACTATAAGAAAAGTGGTGGTAAAGTTAGGTTGAAGAAGTAGCCAATGGATTTCCCAGTAAGAGCATAAGCATACTTCAAAGGCATCCATTGGAATACACAGGTGGAAAAGGGTTCTTTTAATGGTCCTGTCCCTTTTAATGGCCCATGTCACCATCTTGCAGATTTCCCACCTCTCCCTTGCAAGTCAGACAGATAATCAACGAACAGAAAGAATATCATAACACATAGAGTTTCTAGTCAAGGATAATGAGAATCAAGTAACTTGAACAAATGGCTTTAGAATGACCAATAAGCTGAATTTATTTGCATTATTATTATACAATAAATTTTAACCAAGAACGTGCATTCACTAAAAGCAAAGTTGATTTGTGGACCTCTGAAGGAAAAAGCTGGGGCAAATAAGCAAATTGGAATGACCTACTTGTTCAACTTTTCCCATTGGTAGGGACAATGTCTTACTAATACTTCTGTACCTGCTGAGTCAGTGTTCAACTGTTGACTCTCTAGTTCAGTGACACTACTGTCGCCAGCATTTTCTGTTTCATTCAATGGCAAGTATAATTTTTTGTAATTGTTTTTTTTTTTAAAAACAAATAGGACCTCTTTAAGAAATGTGATTCAAAATAAAATACTTGATTTGTGGACATAAAAATTATGAAAACCCTCAGAATGTGTAGAGAGGCCAGTGTTGCAAGTGTTACCTAATGAACACGACTCTAAGGTTGTGTTTATTCTCACAAATACCACAGCTTTTCACAAAGGCAACAGAAATATGCATGCAAAGCTTCAGCAATAACGCAAATTATGATCTAAACTCACTGTAGCCATGATATCTTTTAGAATGAACTCCTATCAGAACTCCTCATCTTCACAGCTCTGAAGGCTGAAAACATTACACCTTTTCAAGACTTTAACCATACCAAAAAAAGAAGTGCCATCTCACTGTAATAATGTTGTCTTAATTATGTACAATACTTAGCACTAGTTTTACACCAGATGAGTCATAGTAGAAGCTTGTACTTTACTGTTTGACTAAATCCCACAGCACTTAAAACTCCCTGTTGTTAGCGCCTACCAGCTTGTGCTCAGCTCTCTTCTCAGACCATGTCTGCTGGATCCTTTGGGGAAGGTTGGTTTGAAGGGTGCTGGGCTAGCATGAGCAGACACTGTGGCTGGAAATAAGCTCTTGGAGTCAGTAAGAACATGACAGAGAAATGTCTTGAAAGCTGCTCAGGTGTCTGGGCTTCTCCAGTCACGTCCATTTTAATTAAATGGAATTCTAGAAATCATAGAGATGGGTTTCATTCCTTTCTTTTTTAAAAGCAGTTTATCTTCTGATTAGAAAGGTGTTGATTTTTTGTCATCCTGTGCTGTTTGTTGTAACAATTAAGACAATGCCAAACAGGTAACTGAAACACTTGCAGTTATTTATGGAATTATGGAATCCCTCTTCACTTGTCTTACACTACATACTTTTTTACTGCTAAAATTAATCCCACAGAAGGAGATACCTTTCATTTTACGAAAAATTTTTACCACTGGGGTTTTCAACTAGATAGCATGGTCTGCTGGGCACTTCTTCATTTTTGCAGATTTTTTCTCCTTCCTGTGTTTTGGGGCTTGATGAGATCAGTGAAATTTCCTGGTAAGCATGGGATCTTTTCCCAGGTCCTTCTAAATGCTGATGCCTTGGAGAATACTGGCTACTCTCAAGTCAGTTGTTACTTTGACAGTTCAGCTTTCTTCATCTGAAACATATGAATAATATCCCTTTTGAGCCTTCATAAATGGTGCTGGAAACTTCAAAGGAGAAACACACTTAGATTTTTAAAAAAAAAAAATTATAAAGTTAAAGAGCAGATGGACTTGTAGCAGAGTATACTGCAGTCTTCATTCACAGTCATGGGGAGGGGGAGGCTCCAGGCTCTTTGAATCTCTGTCTGGAAGACCACGTGGGAAATTTAATGTCAGACATTGTGAAAAATTGGTCCCATCTGCCTCCCCTCCTTCACCCAATAGATACACAGAGTGCCTGAGTACCTGGCTATCACAGATCACTGGGATCACTGCTGAAGCCTCTCTCTATGCAAATGACAAATATTCTACTCATTAAACATCTCTGTAATGAATGCCCTGCTATGGCAACTTCCAAGAGACTCTTGATTAATTGAAAGAAGCAAAACACTTCATGTTGAAGTAACAGCTGGTTATGGTACTTACCAGTATCAGCTGATAGTCTAAAGACATACACTTCACCAGGAAGCTTTCACTCCTACACATTATTTAAATAGAAGTTGTTTTTTTGCAAACTTGGTACCTCTAAACTGAAATCTATTACATTTGGCTTGTAGGGTCCTTCTAGTAAACACTGTTTTTTCAAAGTCTTGCCAAAAACTTTACCCCAAAGAAACGGCAAGGAGTGGTGTGCACGCCACACTATTGTGTGATGCAAAAAGGATGCATCCAAGTGAAAGGACAAACAAATCTTTCCGCTCATGAAAACATTTCATTTCCATTTTAGCCAGGAATGCACTAAATAATGCATCATTTCTCAGCTACTCAAAGGTCACCTTTTGGTCTACGAGCAGCTGCAGCAGCTGTGTTCCTTCGAGACCCTGCTCCGAGCACAGATCAAAGCATGAGAGCTGACAGCAAGCTTGGGGGATGCAGGTATGGGACAGGCTTCTGGAGGCCTCCCAGCAGCTACAGTTGAGAACCACTGCCAAATTTTCTTTCTCTCATTTTTTACTTCAATCTCAAACAACCTCCTTCCTTCCCCTCCCTTCCTAAGTAAATTAGTCATATGCAAAATATGAGAAGATTAACAGCCAACTCAGATTTTGACACCATGCAGAGACAAGTATCCATGGAGATTAGGGACCTCCTGTTCATTGCTGATTTCCCATCACATTTGACAGGAAGGTACAACAAACAGAATAAACTAGTCCCCAGAAAGGCACTCTGCAAGGCCAAGTTCAGCTTAGAGGGTACCGAGTCTGTTATTCCCAAACTACAATGCAGCAAGCCAATTCCCAAACTCTAATGCAGGAAAGACCCACAGCTGCTTTAGATATATCCCTCATATTTGAGGCTTTCACCCTGTAAATCTGGATGAAAGAAATTGGTGGCTTCTTACATATTATCTCATTATCAGAAACTCAAATATAACTTTTGCAGCTGGGAATCACTTCAGCTTTCTAGACTGGAGTGTTGGTTATAACATACAGACCTTAGTTTGGAGACAGTGATTTTGAAGGGGAAAGAAAAATCCATTATCATCCAGTTCAGAATCTGTCTTCCTAACAGGTAGGTCAGGGTGGTACAGAGGAGATATCCTGATCAGACCTGACTTTGACAGGATGGTGGGGGAAGCAACACATTGTTCTTGTAGGATTTTCACAGTTATATTTTCCACAGATCTAATCCTGTTCCATTTCCTGAATGCCTAGATCAAAATTGCCTACAACGAGAATAGTTTTTGTTTCAAATTAGATCAAACAAGCAAGGAGAGAAATAACAACTACATGGGAAACAAACAAGAGTCTAACTGACTGTAAGGGCTATCTTGCATTGATGCATAGCATTCACTGCTAGGCTACAGCCTAGGGAACACTTCATTTTAAAAGGTCCCACACACAGTAACAGAATCATACCAGACATACATCCAGCCATATGTACCACTCATCTTTCCTTACCCAGAAAAACAAGCAAATCTTAAAAAGAGATGGGAAAAAAAAACCAAAACAAAACAAACCAACTAATGCACAAGGACTGAATTAAGTATTAGAATTCCAGTGCTTATGTATTCCTTAGCCCATCCAGATGTGCTTTCATCTCCTCCACTCCCTCACACATCAAGATTGCAGCAGACCTCCATAAAAACCCTCTGAGCTCCAGGATTCCTATCCTTGATCCTGGGTGATGTAAGATTCATTAACTCCAGCTGCTGCTGTTAGATTTCCCCACTGAAATGGCTCAGTGTCACCACCAGCCAGCACAAAATCTATGCCATGTGGCAAGGCCCTGTGGCTAAGCAGGCTGCCAGCCTTGGAGCCACAGTGGGCACAGCAAGGTAGCAGCTATCAAAAGACAGAAAATAGAGCAAGGTGGATGGGCCTTAGGGGCTCTTCAAATGAGTTGGCAAGAAAATTTTAAAATTTGCACTTTAAAAACCCAAAAAGCAGAATACTGCAGAGCAACCAAATTTGCTATAAACTGTTCTTTACAAGCTGGAGGTAACAGCAGGAGTTTTCAGCCAGCCTGATCAAACTGAAACCTCCTGCTTGCTCATGTGCCTCTCTGGCACTGGCACACAAGGGCCCTGAACAGCACGTACAGCAAGTCAGGAGAGAGCCCCATATGCTTCTGACAGCAGCCATCGTAACCATTTTCCAGCCATGTTACCCTCAGGTATGAGTCATTACTGGAATTCAGTCTGCATCCACAGACAATATATATACAATATATACTGGACCCATCATTCAGTAGATACTTCAAATGGGGCCAGGATATCACTGGCATCACTTAGATCATCTGGCCAAGCCCAAGCCTGCACTAGCCTACATAAAAAATAATAATAATTTTAAAAAAAAATTAAAAAAAAGCAAGTCAGTTATCAGTAGGTTTAAATTTGTTCAGCAGGAGCATACACCTCCTTTGCAGAACATCTGTGAATCTGGAAAGTAGAAAAAGCTAAAGACACACACCAGCCAAGCACCATTTATTTAAAATATGTAATCCTAAAAATAACTGAGGATCCTTTCTAGCTAGAAATCCAAGCCAGAAAAAGATAGCAGCCCCCTGGACAGATAACAATCCAGGGTTTAATTCTGGACCTACAAACAGTTAAACAAGTGCTCATTCTAACAGCAAGAGAATGGGAACACACAGCCTTTGCACTCTATGCCTTCTCTTCCAGTGCTCAAAAGCCATGTGCTTCAGGCTTCCGTAAGATGATTTAGAGTCTTTAATGCAATATGAATTCACCAAAGAGCTTGACATCATTTCAACTATTCTAAGTCACGTCCTTGGACTGCCTCTGAAAAAGCCATCTTATCTTCACTGACAGTGTGGGCAGCCTGGTAAGAGGAGGTTTCCAGCACAGACTCCTGCATAATGTGCTCCAAGTCAAGCAGTGACAATGTTGCTCCTGCCCCTCACCCTTCCACCGCTGTTCTTTCCCCCTTGGCTAACGAGGTGTTTTCCTTTGGCAGAGCAAACTACACCAAGTATGCACAAACAACTACAAGACTGGAGTAAGAGTGCATCTGTGTGAGCAAAGCAGCCCTTTCTCAGCTTCACATTGGCACAAGACCAAGTGAGCATCAATGTCCTCCATCCCATCTCCAGGCCACCACAGGCAGGAGAGTCCAGCCCAGCAGCTGGACTGGAGTCCCCCAGTGTCACAGTGAGCATTACGCTTCACACAGTACCTGCTGGCCAATTAAGGTACAACCACAGTAATTTTTTGTCTCTTGAGCATATTTTCAGAGTTGCCCCCTTTGACGTAAGTATTTAATGGGTTGCAACCCAGTTAACACATTTGCACACGCACCCAGACACACACACACACACACACACACACAGAGTTGCTTACATATGGCTTTCCTTACAGTTCTGATAATCTGGGTAATTTATTCAGGTTGGCAAAGTTTGAGCGTTTTTCCATTTCTTCTGCAGAAGGGGAGCAATGTGATTGTTGCTGTGGTGATCCTTCCCTTAATATTTTTAGCCATAATCTGACTTAAAGTCATGACTGGCAGTGGAAAGTGTCATTTTTTTAAGGCACAATACCAAAACATTGGTGAAGAGCCTTTTATTTTTCACACTGAATATTATATATATATATACATATGTGTATGTATATAAATATATATATTTTATATATATATATGTATATATATTCCTTGAAATTCATATTGATAAATGTAAACATGTAGATGTTTCTTTATCATAAACAGGCCTGGGTTTGGCCTTTCTTTTGTAAGCCCTGTTCTCCTCCATCCACTTGGGCTAAAGCTGCACAGTCAGAACCTCTGCTCACCTGGGTTATGTTTTCAGGAAGGGACTAACTTACTCAGACGTATCAATGCTGACATTAAGAGTTGCTTGTCTAATCCCACAGGCATGGGGTTTAAAAATCTACCCCCTTCCCTGTTAGTGAGGTTAATGACTTCTCTGCAGAAGGGAAGCAAAGTGATTTCACTTTTTTCCTTCATTTAAGAGGCTGCAGAGCCAGCATTCCTCTCTATGCTGAGAGGACAGCAAATGTCAGCTCCCTACCTTCATTTATGCCTTGATCAGTGAAGTGTTGGCAGAGGAAACTGTGACACACAGTGAGGAAAGGAGCACAAACCTGATGGAAACAGTGATGTTATTCCCATTTGTAGCATGGACTGTAGGCATACCCCTGCAGGGCTCTACCAAAGCGAGGGTGGTAGCACCACCCCACCGAACCTCGAGCTCTGCTGTCGCATGGCAGGGGTGCAGAGCACACAGGGAGCTGAGGTGGAGGTCCAGCCCTCAAGTGTCCTACACTTGTCTCTTTCCCTTCATTCCAAATAGGAAACCCAAGAGGCCTGGGAATGGATGTGTTCTTAAAGTTGCAAAACTACTTTCATTACACTGCTTTTCCATAACCTGTTTCACAGTGAGTGAAATGCTTAATGTTGAATTATCCCATGGGGCTAACCATGGAAAAGGATGCCATGAAACGTAGATGAAAATAAACTCAACTGAGCCAGTGGAAAGTTGTCCTCCCATTTAGTTGTTTTTCCTGAAAATTATCATTTGAGATGAAATTTTGTTTGTCATTTAAAAGCCAGGATTAATCATTTGGGAAGGTTGACAATTCTGTTTCTCCATTTTGTGTCTCCTGTGGGTGTTTTCCAGCATATAAAAAAATTTCCACTTTTTGGGGTTTTTTTGGGATTTTTTTTTTTGAGGTGGGGACAAAGAAGGGGCTGTTTATTTTCCATTCAGGCAAATAAAAAGTGACATTCCAAAAGGTTATGTAACCGCCATCATTGCAACTAAAAGTGTTTGGTGTATCTGAATAAACCAGATTCGGATATTTGTTCCTGAACTGTGCCAACAGAAACTACCACAACATTATCTTCTACAATAGGATTGCAAATATAGGTGATATGAAACCATATATCGTCTTAATTTTAATATGAAGAACTCCTAGAATCATAAGTAGAGAAACTATTTAACAAAGAGATGAATATATATTTATTTACACACACACATTTACTATGAACTGCATTAAATATGATGACAGAATACCACAGCATGATTATGCCTGTGTCTTTTGTTTCTCACTACTCCTCTAGAAATTTCAAGATTTTCAGGATTTCATCTGCAAGTTTTCAGTGAGTGCTAGAGACTCAAGCCTTCCAAAAAAGCAATTCAATCCTCTGTGATCTTAACACTCCCTGGATAGACTCTGGTAGATTCAGCAGCCTGTTGATGCAGCAGATTACATCAGAGGTGCAAAAAACAACCAGTGCTGCACTGGTGGAATTAGGACACGGCTTTCTACCACCCCTCCAACACTTCCCCATCATCACCAGCCTGGTGAGGGCACTTGGACTCTGCCTTCCCACTGATCCCCTGAGGCAATGCTGGACACAGATAACACACTTGTGGCCAGACTGCCCCTCCACAATATTTTGGGGACACGCTGGATCCTCTGCAGTGGCTGAACAGGGATGCTGTGCTTGTGCTCATCTGGGCGATGCCAGCAGACCTCCCGTAGTAGCTTCAGCCAGCATGACCAAGCTCCTTAACAATTCTCTCACCAGACCATGCAGGGCATGCTACATCCTTGGGATATTAATCATGTGCTGGCATGGGAAGGGCAGGAATTGAGAGCTGATTTGCTTTCACCCTGGCCTGTTTAATACCCTGTCCCACACTGTGATGCCACCAGCACTAAAGTAACGTGCGGGCATGAGTATTGTGTACGTGTGTGTTCTTGCCCACTCCGTGCCTTAGGAATGAAAGAATTCTGCAAAGAAAGGAAGGGACAGCTCTGGGAGCTGGGAATAAGCACACAGGGTCAGCTAAACCTCTTTTCTAGGTCATTTTAAGAGATTTCACTACACAGACCCACTGTTATTTAAATCCAGTCCCAGTGTAAGAGAAAAAGAAGCAAAATAAAGCAGATTGTTGGACGGAGTTCAGCCTGCTTAGAGCTACTTTGACACTTTTTATTAGCTATAAATGCCAGGTCTTGCTTTCCATACTGACCCAAAGGTGCTGGATCTTGGCTCACTTTCCCTTAGCATGCACCACACCTGACCTAACTGCAGTTTCATGGGACCAGACTGAACCTCCAAAGCCCTGCTATGCCACACTCATCTTCATTTGCTCACAAAGCCTTTGAATTAAGGCAACCTTCCACCACATCCTCCAAGCAATTAGAAGATTTCCTACCTGCTGTAAGCCACCCTTACTGTGAGTCTATATCATGATATAGCTTTTTTTTTGTTATTCCACACCAGGATTGCTGCCATTGTTGCAGGGGACTGAGCTACAGCCCCTGAGGAAGCGCATTTGCAAGCAGAATGTAGGTTTCTGTACTATTTCTGAAGCTCTGCAATTCACTTCCTGCCTCGCACGTGGACCAGGGTTTTGCTTAGATGCAAAGCTGAGATTGAGCTGTCAGTCACAATACACTTCTCCTTTTTCCATTTTAGAAAAGGGATTCATATCATAAATGTATGTTCAAAACATACAGTGTTTTGAACTGAGCGTAAAGGATGCGCTCAGTTCAAAACACTGTAGCCTTAACTACGTTGGCTCTGGAGCAAAATATCAAAGAGAGATGAAGGTATTTGCCAGAATTAAGTCTGTGCTATAAAACAGGCCTAACTAATGTCTAAATTCCAGCCTTGCTGAAGTACAAACAGCAGTCTCCTTTGCTGTGCAGGTAAAACCAAGCTGGTTTTTTAACAGTGTATTTCCTACCAATTTCAATGATTCTTGCTGACAGTTTAGTTTTAAGGACCAAATTCTCAGACAATAACTCGTGACCTAATTCTGAAGTCAAGACTTCAGCTCACAGACAATTTTCCCTGTACATCCCTCAGCAGTTTTGGAGAGAAAGGATTCTAAAAGAAGGCCACACTAAGCACAAAAGAGACAAAAGTAGTTATCCAGACATTTAAACCAGATAAACCCAAGTAAGTACTAAGTACGGATTTTCAGCAGCAGTTTTTGCAAACCCATAGAGGGGAACTTAGCAGCTCCAAAGTCAAGGCAGGTAAGAAGTTGGACAGTCTTAACTGGTTACTGTCTTGACACCCACCATCTGCTCACCTCCACCCCATGTGAAACAAAGGCAGAAAATAATTCTCAGTTAAAACCAAACAATGCGTTCCTCCCTCGTCCTCCTCCCTACCAAAATATATCACGATATTTACATATCTTTAGTCAAATCTGTATTATAAAAGACAGAGAAAGCACTCAATTTTTAAATAAAGGGAAAAGCCCCATACAAACAAACTGAAAAAGGCAGTAAGAGTAGGATATTTATTGTCTCACCTGTTTACAGAGCCTTATTTTGAATTACCTCTGTGGCTTGGCTACTTAGCCTACACACTCAGATTTTAAAATTATGATTGATTTTTCCAGCTCCTTAGAATATAAGCTTAATTCTAGTAATCACAGCTGCTCATTGCTATAGCTTGCTAAAGCTTATTTAAGTTTTGAGGCCCCAACTTCAAGACTCCATCTCTGGGTATCTTTAAGGAGGAGTTAGACACACATCTGTCAGGAAAGATGTTGATAAAGTTGCACTTGCATTCAGAAGGAAATATGGTTTAATGATCTCTTAAGGTCAACTTTGGGGCTAATTTTACGTGACAGAATCTGATCATAACACAACCTAATTGCACTAATTCAAGAGAAAGTTACCTCATCACAATGGCTCTCCCTCCAGCTTCCCCCTCCAGATTCTCTTCTATTTTAATTAATCATTTCTCTGTAGTGTAGTTTGGTTATAAGAAAAACAGGAAGTATATCTGTGAGAAACTACCCCTAGGCCAGATAGAAAACTTTCTGATGACAGATAGAGAACCATCAGCTTTGTCTTTCTATTGTACCATCAGTTGTATGTGACATAAAAACTAGGAAATTCAATACTGTGAGGAGAGAGGTAACACAAAATCTCTCACCAGGGTTTCACTGTCACAGACTCTGGGTTTCTCCACCAGCAGACTGCTTGGCAGGACAAATTTGATCTGGGCAGAAGACTGCATTTCTATCAAGTTAGTTGCAGTACCTGAGATAAAGGTAACATTTGCTCTAGTACAAAATTTGTCATTGCTATTTCCAACCTCAGAGAGTCTTTGGACATTTGAACCATTCCTGGAGATGTGTGAGTGATATATCTACATTGTTGGTATCTGTGATATCAGTGCTCTGCATGGTGTGCCTCATTATATCTACAAAAGGCTCCTGGGGACCTTCCTGTTGGGTTTGCTCCACTGTCAGAGCCTGGTCTAAAAGGATGAGAGCCTTGGGTCCCTGACATTTCTGACAGACTTTTTGGGGCAGATCCCATAAAAATTATGGAGCAGTTCACAACCTACATATGCATATTTTTGAAGCGTAAAATGTTCCAGAAATTTCTGGTGTATTCTCCACAATTTCTACCTTCTGTTCTATTTTCCTCCCTTTTTTTTGTATTTCCATTCACTCACCACTTCAGTAAAGATCAAAAGTCAGTGTATTGTTCTGTTTTATGGATCAAATCCCTCTAGAATAATCTCTGCAATGGCATACAGACCTGCAGATGTATTTTTGTGGAAAAAGTTAAAAAGCATTTGAATATTGTTCAGTATATTATAATATTTTGTCTGTTCATTTTTAATTGCCTCTAGAGTGAAGCTTTATGTTTTTTATTTGAACACAAAGATTTCTTTTATGCCTGAGATTTAAATTAGCAGTGGGCAAAGCAATTCCATAAAGAGGAAAGGAGAGGGGATCAACATTTCACCTTCCATCAGAAAATAATACATCCACAGAGAGATACAGAGGGTGTGTGCCCTGAGCTGGGACCCCCCATCTTCCCACCACTCAGTCCTGTCATTTGGTGCAAACCCAAACCCACCCACCCCACATAAGGCTCCTGTACTACCGCTCCCGGGTAGACTTTGGAGACCAGCACGGAAGCTTTAAACCTCCCACTCTCAAACCGAGCATTGCTCTTTGCTTCTTTGCCAAAAAACATCTGAGAGGACTTCAGGGGCACTCTTTTACAGATCCTGTTTCCTAAGCAGGACTATGCAGTGTGGCAAGCCACGGTAGCAGGCAACTGATGCCCTTCAAGTGCCAGCATTTATCCCCAGAAAGGAGTACAGGAATGAGAGGGGGAGGAGAGCACCTGGCCTGAGTGGAGCTACCAGGGTTTCAGCAAACACAGACTGGAACGGGACACTTGGTTTGTAGCCAGTGGACCAGTAGTGGGAGAAGGAGCAGAAGACGAGTGGGAGAAGGAGTTCCTGAGCTCCAGAGGAAGAAGAGCTTTGGGTTATCAAACCATGTGGATGTCACGGAACCAGCTGGACCTCCTTTTGCATTTTGCAGCTGACCTCCCAAATACTTACTGGAATGCTGCTCCCTGCGGTTCGCTGATCCTTACACAGGAAACAGTAACAAAAATTACAAGTACATTTCCTATTATTGTATTACTCACAAACACACTGACTTGAAAAGGATGAAAGTTGGTGCTGGTTTTAAGTGCTTTTGGTTTACATTTTAGTTCTCTAAAATTAACTCCAGTACACCTGACTGCTTCCGATGGTGAGATAAAACAGATTCAAAACCTTAATGTCTGCATCTAAAATAAACCAAAACAAAAGTAGTCATCTGATTTCAGTTCCCTCCTTTAAAATCCTCTGACTTCAGTTGCCTCTGACTTCCTAGATAAAATGAGGAGTTTGATCCCCTCCCCATTGCCTGTACACAATCCAAGGGATAGTACTGAAGACTGTGGCATTTCTCCAAACACACATGACCAACAGCACAATCTGATCAGGTGACTTCAGAAAGAGTTTTTCTTGTGGTACATGTGTGCTGTAACCTGCTAGGGGGAACAGCAAATCTCTCTGTACTCTTTTGGTACAGCACATCCATTACACAGCCCCAGACAGACACATGTGATAGCACTGTGCCATGAACTACAGACAAGGTGTCAGAGATAGAAGAGAGAATTTCCATTTTCTGATCCTCTTGCAGACATACTGTCAACATGAAGCTTTTCTTACCCAAGAGGGAATCAACGAACAATACATTACTGGCCTTCTACACACTCATCCTTTGGTACAGAGCATGGTGGGAGCCAGCCCATGCCCAACTCTTCGGCCATTCTCCTGCCAGCATGGCTTTTTAAGTTGGTAAAGTCTTAATTTGCTTTGTGCCCAGTCTCCCTTGCAAAGTGTCAATGCTGTTCAAAAGAATCATTTGATCAAGAATTTGTCCATCTATGCTGAGAAAACAAATGCCACAGTCCCTCAAGGAGTTCAGTTTTGATCAGATGTGACATACCCATGATGCTGCACTAGTGCACAGTCGTCAGAGTCTTTCATAAGACCCTTGGTGTTGTCAACACCATTGCCTGGTTTACACTAAACCAACAATATCTCCATTCAGTTCTTATGTACCACATCATTTCTCTGTTTCAAAACATTCTGTGATTTGTCTGGGTAGGCTTGTTAGGCAAGCACACGCCCTTGTCTACTGGTTTTGTTCCAGCACAAGGTGTTAGTTTTTCCTAGCATAGCATTGGTCACAGTACAAAATAAACTCACATATTCCATCCTAAAGGCTGCAGTATTTTCATGCTTTTTGAGGTCCTTGTGTCTGTAATGCCATCCCTCCAAGATCTGCTAATGGGTATTAGCTTATGCACCATTTTCTAAACTGTACACCACAGTTAGGAAAAAAAACCCAGACACTACACATGAAGTGTCATTGTTGTGAGTTGGGTTTATAATACCAAGAGAACCAACAAGTGGACTGGCAAGGTGATGTACTTGGATTCAAATGATAACTTCTTGTGAGATGAAGTACTTTCACTGAGTGCTGAAAACTGAACCTTGTTACAGAAGAGCTGCTAATCATATTCCAGTCTGACCAATATAAGTGTTTTTCAAACAAGCAGTTACTGGATTTGTCAAAGATATAAAGAAAGCCTGCATTATCCTAGAAGCTGCAACAGAGAACGTAATGGAGAGTTTCAGCCTAACACTAATGGAGAATCTGGCCTATACTGTAAAGACAAGAGAATGCTATGGCCCCACAGCAGAGCCTGCCATTTAACAAAAGAGTTCTGGGAACTGCAGTCACATTCTCTGCCTTGGGATGCCCAAATAGATTGGCTCTTGACTCCCTCTAAGTATTCAAAAAACCTGGGAAATCTCAATTACAACACTCTACAATGCAAAGGGGAAAAAAAAAAAAGAAAGAAAAGAAAAAGATACATCAAGTACATTTGGACCGAGATAAAATTTGTTTTGATAGGGAACAGAGTATCGTATGGTTCAGCTGCAAATAAAACCTAACAGCTTTTAACAACATCCTGCAAAGTTGCAAAGCACCTATATGCAGACAGCAGGATCAATATAAGCTAAACTTGCATTTCATAGCTGAAATCAGAGCCACTTCATAGTGACAAAAGAATAAAACAGCAAAAGAACAATGAGACACTCTGGCACATGTGTACATTTTCTAAAACCACACATAATGAAGCTTTAGGAATGCAGAACTCAAGCTCCCAGCTCAAAGTTTTATTGGCCATTATCTCACTGGATTTGGAACAGCAGCTCTGAATGCAGTAAAAGACATTCATTTTTCACAATGTTTCCCCACATAACTGACAAATTTATTACTGTTATAAAAAGGGACACTATTTTGAAATCCTCAGGGTGCTTGACTTGTAATGGTGCCAAACATGTTTCTCTTTTCATTAGCATTCAGGGAACACTGACTATGCCCAAACCAACCTCATCTACTTTTCCCACTCACATCGAGGCAGTTGATGTTGGATCTCCAGCCATCTCAGTTCCGGTCCAAGATAATAGCTTAGGACCAGAGCAATCAGATATACTGAGAGGCTGTTTCCAGATTTGACTGGAGACTGCTAGGCATCCCCGTCATAGCCTCACGATGGCCTATTTCCATATGGTATGAACCCTGAAAATCTTGTGGCTACCTCACCTCACAGAATGGGCAGTGTTAGAAGAGACCACAGCGGGTCACCTGGTCTAAAGTTCTCCCTGGCTGAGAAACACAGACGCTGGTCTCAGTTTGTAGGATGGTTGCAAAAGTAGATATATTCAGAAATTCAATGGATAAAAAAACCTCACAGGTGTTACGTAAACCTCTGTAGTGTATGAATTCTTCAACAGGCTTGGCACATCTTCCACCTCCACAGGAAAAAAGTGAATGAAATGCAGCACAACATGTTTTAGGTGGGGTCTGAAGACATCACAGGCAAAAAAAAAAAAAAAAGGACAGTAATTAAAAGGGCATCAAGGTACTTGGTTAGCCAAATTTTGCTTCTCCCAGGGAGAACTCCTGTCTTCCTTTCATATTGCAACCTTTGTGAAGAAAGCAGGAACTCACAGCCCAGAAACTTCCTGCTTTCTGCCAAGACTGCTCAGCTCTTTGGTCTTCAGCCTAATGACTCACAATCATTCTGAAATTATCTTTGATACCTTGTCTCTCTCATTCATGAAGTCACTTTGGGGGCCTTATATGATATAAACTTTGTTCCCCTCAGCTGGACATGCCTAAATTTCCCTAAAGAAAGAAGGCTTTTTCAGAAAGGCTGGACTCTTTTTGTTCCATTACTTCCTCACTCTGTCATCTGTCCCCTCTGTTGGTCAGCACAGGCCTCTGTCTCCTCTTTGCCCACAACTCTCCTTTCTCTCAGAAACCCATCCTGGAGCTCACTACATACAGTGATACCAGGGTGGTGGCCTTTCACACAATCCCCTGCTGGCCCCTTGCATCAGTTTGGTCTTTCTCCTCCAGGATATCAAGGCTTCAGCAGTCGATGGTATCACAGCAAGTGCCATTAACTCAATCACACCCACAGATCACATTTTACATTACAAAGCCTGCAGTAAGGATTTGTCATCTTAGTTTCCACTCGGCTTCTTCTCACCCACCTTCACTGTAGCCCTCACTCTGGTATTGCTTTCCTTGGCATATTCAGACATATTTCCAGTGAGTTCAGGTTGGATTCTTCTCCTCTCACCATAGATAGGAGTTTGATATAGCCTAAATCAACTCAGTTGTTTATGCTTTCTCTGCAGTAAATGGAGAGAGACAGCTCCAGAGGGCTGCTCATCCCACTGTATTCAGGTACACCAGAGAGGGGGGAATGCATCGCCTTACACAGAGCAGGAGATCAGACATCAGCAAGCTCACCATTCACATGGCTACAGTTCAGCACTGTAAACCTTAGAGCATGAACAATAGAGATCTGAAAACCAGGGCCTGACTGACTGATTGAGAGCTTCACTCCCATGGAAGCCCAGATGTCCTCTCTGTCCCATTATCACTTTCAAGTAAGGGGTGGGGATGGTGTTTTCTGGTATTCCCAGGAGGTTGTGAAGATCTTAAGGACATAATCAACACTGTTCTGTGGGGCTGACATCAGTTCTGTGCAACACCATGCTCAGTGTTAGGTTATCATTTGGGTCAACAGCCACAAATGTTTCTTTCAAACTTCTCTTCAGACTCTGCATCAAGGTTAAGCCTAGTTCTCCAGGATCCACATCAACCACCATTTAAGGCAAGTAAAACAAAGGAAACTGTTCCTTTGAAACTACTAATGATTGAAGCCTTTTAATTCTTTTCCTGTTTGCCATTAATTTCTGCCCCTGTGAGTCTCAGAGGTTGCTGCTTTATCTTCTAAGCCTTAGAAGCCTTGTTTTCCTCAAGGACACATTGGATTTATGAACATGTCTTTCTTTGTTCACCATGCCCTTCCTATTTTTTTTTCAGAATCAGGAACTCATTACAGCACCAGTTCATTCTCTCTCCTTGCCAAGTGAACCTTGAGTATGGAAAGTAAGTGTTTTCTGTATGCAGGGAATCCTTTCTTAATAATTTTTCAAGTAATACAGAATGCCTATTATAAGAAAGAAATCTCTGCATAGTCTTACAAAAACATAACACTGATAAAAAGAGATAATTCTAGACTGATCCTCAATTTCCATATTCCAATCTTCAAAACAACTAAAGGAAATTATATAGTATCTTCATTCATTGAAAAGAATGTCTGCTTTGTAAATCAACAAATTCACTTTTACTCGAGTCTGCTTCTCCTTAGCAGTCTCACAAACTTTTCTCCTTGCCTTTATTCTTTTCTCTCTGCTTATTATCATTAGGAGGCCTATTCTTACTAGGCATGAAATAGGAATCTTGAAGACTTTACTGGCAACATCTCTAGTCTCATTTTTCCTTTATGACCTTCCTTCTGAGTCCAACACAAGCAACACACAGTCAAGTCAGAGGCTGTGTATCATTACTGACAGTGAGTTCTACTTATAAACACAAAATAATTCAATCTCTTCCCTGGTTTCACAAGTCTATCAGAAGGGACATTTCTTCATTCTAGGATATATCCTCATAATAGAGTTAAAAGTTATTTCAGGTCTCTTAATTCCCCTTGCCAATTTTCACAGGCAAACAACATCCAAAATTCTTTTTAAAATAGTAATAACAACCCCCAAACAAATGAACAAATGCCATCCCACTGAGCAAACATGAAAAAGAGTCTGTATAACAGACCACCAAAATGTGTGGTCAAACCATCCATGCTGGCAGGGAAAGTACTGAAATAATGAACCCATGCCAGGCTGAGTTACTATATGTGTTTGTTACCAAAATCACTCATAAAGTGAAAAAGAGAAAGACACCTTGTGCACCTCATTGATGTGCTGTGGAAGGCAACAGCAAAGCAAAGGACAGAGCCTGGCCACATGCATGGGAATGATGGGATTCCACTTGATCTGAAGTCTGAGGTATTTCCTAGTGGAGTGCTGCCTGTGATCCACCGGGACAGACAGGGAAAGGGATTTCCAGTCAGCAACCCCTGTGTTTACCAGAAGACTCAAAAGAGGAACAGCCCTTAGTGAGGTCTTAATGTTCCCAGACATGGGAGGGAGAGTCAATCCATGGGGGAAAAAAAAAAAAAAAAAAAAAAAGAAGAGAGAAACTAAGAAATTGATACATTTGCAATTTATCCCTCCATCATAACCTCAAACCTGTTTCTAGGGAAGTCAGTGACAATCAAGGATCAGGGTCTATTACAGTTTATATCTGTTCAAGGGATATTTCAAATACCAGCAAACATAGATTTCCAGTTCCTTTCAGCACAAAAATTCATGTGCTCTTTTACAATATAAATATTTTAAAACCGTAGACTCCTACATCTTGCTCTTACCTTTATGGTCCTCAGAAGCTATAATATAACAATTGTTACCCATACTTAGTTCATCTATTTAAAATCTCATCATCTTCTCTGCACAACATAGGTTCTCATATGGATGAAGTCACAGACATTCCCTGGGCATATTTGGGCTGCTCCTCAGAGCTTTAAGGAGAGCAAGGCACAACATGAGCAGCAGCCTCTGTCTGAGAGCTGTCCTCATCTTCCTGCTACACCAAGGTGCAGCAAAGCACACAATCCATGCGAAAGACCCTCACATGACAAAGTCAGTAAAAGGAGATAAAAATCAGGAAGAGAAGCAGAGCTCAAAAATTTCTTACTCTGTTTCCCTGTTCGTGTCTCCACCTGTGTATTCTTGGACATAATGAGGAGGTGCAGGAAGGTTACAGCTTTCCTGACAAGCTGGACTCAAGCCTGAGTCCACATAATTCACGAGAGCTGATACAGTCCAAAAAAAAACTGCAGACTGAACAAAGTCTGGACACCTCATCTTACTCCCTCCTCTTGGAAGGAGCTCTCCTTCCAAGTCACAACATCAATATTAAATCAAAAGTTGTGAGAGAAAAATTTAAGTGAGTTTAAAAGTCCTGTAGACAGAAAAGTTGTGGTGGAAGTTACCAACCCTGGAAAAGAGGCAGCCTATATGAAATTAAATTTAAAAAACAGAGCACAAAGTATTGATCTGGTCTTTACCAGAATAAAATACTAATCATAAGACCCTTCCCTTAGACCAACCAAAACCATTATAATGACAAAAAACCCAGGAAGATAATAAAGTCATCTCACAAAAGAAGAAAGAAAATAACCCAGGGAGATATAGAACACCATTTGTCCCAAACATGTTTTCTTAAAATATTGTGCCACAAATAAAAGCCTTAAGAGCTTTTTTTTCACTTACTAAAGTTTTACTTCCTTTTCTTGGGCAAATGTTTGTAAATCAGAGAGGGAAATGGCCAATAACAGTCTCTTGCAGATTTGCAGGAACCTTTTTGTTGCACATTGCAGGACCCTAGCCACTATGTGAAAGTGATGTCCCTTGGGATGGCTGGGATCACCACACAATAAATCATAGGTAATTTTACCAAATTAATCTCTTCTGCATCTTCCCCCATCCTCTGTCTAGTCATCTGTCTCTCTGTGATTTACAAGATAACACATCCCAATTCTACACGTGACTCCAATTCGCAGCAGGTCATAAATCAACCTCTTCTTGTTGCTCTAAGTGAGTTTCCTACCCTACAAGCCAGGAGCCATGACTTTTTCATAGTTTCTTCATCTCCCATCCTGCAAACATTGAAATAAGAGCTCTTAGACAAATGATATAGGGAATTTTCAGTTTTTCTAGGAAGCAGAAAGAACTTAGTCAAAGTTCTGGAAAGACCTGAGTGTCATTTAGTGTCATGAGGTTATTTAAATTTTTCTGGGATTTTGTGGTTGCTTTATTATTCTAATTCTAAGAGCTTCTAACTAAAGCATTCGTCTTTGTGAGCAAATGAAAACAGTCCCAATATATTTTCCAAATCTGTCTAAAGTAGTTCTCAATGGCTTCTACTGAGTTCTGCTCCAGCAACATCCACATAACTTGTAAGCAGTACAGGTGGCACAGCCCAAATGAAGTGCATGATCCTACCCCAAGCACAGCCCACGCACTCCCTGAGTGGCTGAGCCTGCTTGCATGCACACACAGCCACAGGACAAAAGTACTCCAGCAACAATACTCTGCCCATAAGGACTACATAAAAATGCATGGCTAGTCACTAACACTCAGCAGCCATGTGCTGGTTTCTCTTCCAAGAACTCTCCCGAGAAATACCCATGTGACAGTGCTCAGGGTGCCTTAAGAGCACAAGGAATTCTGAGTGGAGCACCCAAACAGAGAGAGATGCCTTATTATCCTGGTGGATAACACCTATTTCACAAGTGTGTTCTGCACATGTGAAAAAAAACCCCAGCTGTTGTATAGCTTAATTGGAGCCACGGAGGAAAAAATAGAGGACTCAAGAGTTTATGAGGTCACGGAGAGACACTCTTCAGTGGCTTCTCACACAGCTGGCCCCTCAGTAGGACCGTAATGCCCAGGAGAGACCTACAAATACAGCATCCAAAAGAGCGTGGAAATGTTGCAGAGTATTTAGTGAGACACATGGTCAGTAATGTCAGCAGTTTTGAAGTAAAGGGTATTGAATGGGAGAACTTTCACCTTGCTACTTAGCCTATGAAGGAATTCAGGGAAGGATGACAGAGTTTAAACAGTGAAAATGAAAAAAAAACCCTCAACACTTGTAGTTTGGGGAAAACAGTGGTAGCACAAGCATGGGACAACTGAGAGATGCAGTTTTCTATAGCTCTTAAAGTAGATCAAATATTTTGGCTTACATTTTTCCTGAGACCCCACTTATACAAGTTCTCAGAGGCATTTCTGTGACTTTTTTTTTTCCCAAAAGAAAGCTGAGTAAGAATTTGGCTTAGGTGAATTTGCAATAAAGGAACCATGAAACCACAGAGGGAGAAACTGCATTTGGAAGGATTGACAAGGACCATCAATACTGTTGCCAAGGTAAGAAAGATCATTCAAATATACTTGATGAAAATCAAATATATTTTCAGCTGTTGCCATTTCAGCACGATGTGGTCCAGTACTCCCAGAAAAGTCCACGTGTATTTATCCAGATCTGATTATCATGCTCCAAGGGTGGGAGTGGGGTCAAATGTGTCTCATAAGCAACCCACCTTCTCTGACTATCACTGCACTGGAAACATAAATTGCTTTATATTTAAAAGAAGTTTAATAAATACAAGCCTACCTTTAAGTCTTACACTAGAAGTTAACTATTTGTCAGACAGATAGATCTTGTTCTATATAGGGCTAAGGGAAACTTTACAATATGAGGGCATTTTCCTTACTGCCAAATTATTTAGGAGTCCTTGCTGCTTTTCCCTAGGTCCTTTGAGACACCGTGACAACCCTAGTATGTCAGGGGCAGGCAGAGGTCAGCTCCAGAGCTCAGTTCTTCCTTCTGGAAGGAGCTGAGTCATTTTGTTTAGAGAAATGACATTGCTTCACTAACACCAGACCAGTGACAATAATATTGAAATAATAACTTCATTTGGATCATCAGTTTTTAGGGGATGAATTTTGCCACTGAGTTACATGACTGCTTCTAGAAGAAAATTTTGCCTGGTGCTCTCTCTTTCCAATGTGAAGAAATCTGTGACTCCCTGACCACACAAAGTGCTTGGTGCCATCAAATATGATGGAAGAGATCAGGGAGTAGGTTGTTTGAAAGATCAGGTTCTCCATAGATGAGCATGTCTCAAATTAAATTTTCTAGGTGGAAATTCCATTAGAAACCTTCTGCTTTCTGCTTCTTTCTACTGCAAGATTTATTGCCCAAGGGATCAACAAAATCCAGTCAGCAGACCCATCCCAAACCTGGTTAGCCACAGCAGTAACCATTACAAAGCAGCTGAAATTTTCAGTGAAAATTTCTATCTCATTTCCAGAATCTTTGGCAGAAGCTACTGGCATGTATTTACAATGTTCAGATTTGCCTTCAAATTATCTAGCTTCAGCTTTGTGATTTTCTGCTTATGTCTTCAGATCTGGAGTTCTCACAGATCACCTTTGTTAAAGCCAGGTAGCCAGCCTGCCAGAACCAGAATTGAGAGTAGGCTTCAACAATGACAGAACTCAACTGAACCTTGACCTCAGGGCACCAAATTTTTCTGGTACAGCAGGAGATTTGTGAAATGAGCAATTATGCAAGAGCTCTCAGAAGTCAGGGAAGGTTAAAGGAAAAGCCCAGAAATTTATCAACCCTGTACCCTTGTTGGGATGCTGAACAAGAATTTTGACATCAGATAATATCTTCTTATGCAACAAGGCTAAAACTTTGCAATGTCTTCATCACCCATTGAGGGCTTTCTCGTTCAGGATTTGGGGGAAGGAAATTGTGGGGAGCAGTGAGTGTGCATTTCTGATGAAAGCAATGAGAAGACAGAGGGGATAATTTCCAAGAAAAATAAAGAAATTATCTTTCTTTACTCACATTCAATTTTCTCTTCCAATAGCCACAGTTCTCTCTGCTTGTTTTTATTATCAGCAGAGTACTGAAATATCACCACTTTGGTATTGACATCGTCTTCAGAATGGAGAGGTGATGGTGAACATATTGCCCATTATTTCAGTTCACCCTTTTGAATGGTTGTTTTTCCAAGCACAATTATCCATTTAGTTTTGAATATGTCTGCTTCCTGCATCTCCTCCTCACATGATTTTGCAAATGTCTGCAAAATAAGTATCCTCAGCTGTGTCTGAGACATGTTAAGAAAGCAATGTGTAAAGCACAGAGATTTGCTCAGGTTTTTGGGTAACTAAATATCAGCTAAGAATAATAACAAAACTGTAAGTCACCTTCAAGTCATCAAGCAGCTTAGACTCATGATTTTATGTCTGTGTCATGGCACTCCATCACTGACAGGATGAGGAGTCCAATTCTATTCAGCTGCTGCTTTCGTACCTTTGAACAGCTCGGTCTCCCTCTCCATACTTTTTTATCCCTCCATAAGGACTCCCTCTGTGAACTCTCCAATTTGTTACATGAGTATTTCTCTCACCACTTGCAGCATTTTGCTGGAGTAGTTTCCTGAGTCCTCCATCAGCAGTGTTTAGCAAGCCCTAGCAGCTGCCATTCAGGCAAGGATACCTCTGAAGACTGCATCCCTTCAATTACGCTATTTCAGAGCAGGCAGAGACAGTGCCCGATCATAGATCCCCCACATGCAATGTGGTAGGTTAACTGACCTGAGCTGGTCCTTATCTTGCCTGCTAGTCAAACTCTGGCTCTTCTCATTTCAACTCTCTTTTGAGCTGCAACCACTTCAAAGCACGTCCCACTGGCAGCAAAGTTCTCCCCAGTTCACACCTGAAGTCTGCTTCTCTGTTTTCCATCACAGTCTGAGGGCCTCTGAATCACTCTGTCTCCTCCAGAGGGTTGCAGACACGCCTGTGATTTTCCAACCACAGGACGTGCTGAACAGAGAAATTTCAAAAGACACATAGAAATAAGAAAGTGCTGATTCACAGGTACTCTACGGCAAAAATAGTGGGAGTATTCCTTTAGCACACTACTGAAAAGTCTCTCTTTTAGTTCAGGATGAATGTGTCGTTTTGAATACCATGCTATGAGTCCATGTGTATGTCATAAATTCCCTGCTGATCTCCAGGGCTGTGGCTATCTGATCGCCACTCTGCTACAAGCCACAGATTTTTCCCAGATGTCATTAGTCTGTAGAAGGTCCTTTTTCTGTCCCTGATGCCTGTGAGATCAAGTCCCAAACCAGGCTGTTTTGATAGACCCTCGTCCTGAAAAGAAATGCGCTGGGGAAGTGGGGACACCTTCATTTTAAAGAGCTTAATTCAGGACATTCCCTTACCATACATCTGATGTTATTGATACCTTGTTCTAATTTTCAAGTAAATGCATACGGAATGAATAAAAGCACTGTAAAAAAAAAGGGGCATTTGGCACTATCATATCTAAACATTTCCATTCCCTTTACTGGAAAAGCAATTTTTGCTTTTCCAATAAATAAACGATATTTGGCTTCTCTTCTGAAATTCAGACAAATGCATTAGAAATGATGGAATTCCCCATGGAACTGATGTTCAAGTTCCTAAGAAACCTGGGGTTTAAGTTTTGGATTTCTGTTTTGCTTTGTTTTCTAATAAGATCAGATACTATATAGATAAGATTTGGGATAATAAGAAACTTTTTCTAAAATAAATAATTAATACAACAAGAATTGAGCAATTTATAATGTTTGTGAAGCCTTCTGAAGGCAACTGAATTTTCTATATTAATCTCTAAGCAAAGTAACAGTAAAAACCCAAAGATAACATAAACATACTTTTATCCTTTCATCTGTTCAATTTCCTAGAAATATTGCCAAATTAGTGCTACCCAGTTCTTTAGAACTAGTAAAAACAAGCTTTTACAAAAATCTCAAGTTTATAAAAATATTTACTTTCACATTCTTATGAGCAGAACTTGAAATAATAAAGAGAAATAGTCCTTTTTAACAGTTCCTATTTTAATAAAGAGCCTTTCAGATGGGCATCATTCCTTCAAATTGAAAAAAAAAGGTTCAAGCTTATTTTTCCATTCCTCATTTTCATACATATATATATACATAAAGAGGAGTGAGCAGGGAAAAAAAAGCAAAGGAAAATGGGATTTAAAAGAGTTTTTCAAGATTTTTTATTATTATTTTTTTAAGAGAGAGGCATTTTTGAACTGATTCTGCATACAAATACCCAAAGATATAGAAAGGAAAAAAGCTGTAGTCCAACATCTTGCATGAAAGAGCATGAAATATTTTCACTTCACCCTGTCAAATGCTTTTTTAAATTCTTTGTAAGATTCCCAGTGTAGGACATTACTGAAAAGGGCTCTTTAATGTAAGGTGGGCTATGCCAAGCAAAAGTTCTACCCTGTACAAGCAAGAATGCCAAAGGCTATGGCACACGCACTGCTCAGCTTCAGCTGCAGCAGAGAGGTGAAGAAGGCTCTGACATGTTGCACTTTAGACCTAAGAGTATGGATTGACATGAGGGAAGAGTGACATACTACATTAAGAAAAGCATTTTAGGATAATGCCTGGAATATTGCAAAAGTAGGAGGGTATAAGTTGAGAAAACAGAGCCACCAGGAAAGCTAGCTGGTCAGCAGACAGGTAGTGTGAGAGGTTAAGGGGAGGGATGTGAGAAGGTACGAGAGTTTTTCCCTGTGCTAGTTCCAGAAGCTCTCACACATGACCTGGCTGAGCTCAACCTTTAAGATAAGGTTTGCATCTGCTCTGGTAAGTAGAGTGGCTTCTGAAAAAGGACCAGTGTACCTTTTGAATCGTGTGGTGTTAAGGGATATGGGAAGCCTGCTGTGGCTGCAGTTGTGGTTAGTGTTGCACAGTCACCACTCAAAATGGATTTGAAGAGTGGAAAGGTGTCTTTGCTCTGGAGGGGCACAACACCACCACCAATACGTTTATGGGGTGCTGTCCAAGGACACTTGACAAATGCTGCTTAAAAATTAACACTTTAGATGTGAGTATTTCCAAAGAATTCCAGAAAATCTAAGCCACCTCATTTCAAACATCCATTTATTTTCTTTCAGCTTTTAGAGCCAAACAACTTTTCTGTCTGAAATTCTCTAAAAATGACTGTTGATCAGAAGAGGTTGGTAAAGGTCTAGGTGACCTTTTTCACTATATTTCAGCAAACTAGCATACTAATTTTTCTCCAGCTGTGGAACATCGTAATTTTAAGCAATGCATTCTCACACATTGTGATAGCTGAATTTTTTGCAATTTTTTCAATTTTCTTTGAAGCCTGTTATTTTCTTCACTAGCAGTCCAAGACATGCAATTTCTTCGAAGACAACTGTTTCCATTAATACAGTATCACTTGGTCAGCCAGAGACCTAGCCCTGCAAAACTGGCCTTGAAAAGCACTATTTGTATGTCTTACTAACAGATCACAAGAATAAATTACCCTGTGACTATTGCTCTAATGTGTATTTACAAGAGATAGATGAAAGAGAACTCCAATCTGGCTTATTACATATTTTCTTCATGTGGACCTCCAAGTATGATTGTTATTGCCATGACAGCCAGCACTGTTCAAAAGACACGTTTGAAGAAGCACTTCAGGGGTCAGCATTGGGATTTCAGGCTGCTATTACCAAATGAAGAATTGACCTAATGGTGCTTTCTAACCTAGCTACAACTTTCTGGAAAAATAATAAATACTTGATAGAAGAAGTGGAAATTGAATGGGATATGCTCAGACATTTCTGATGTAAAATTGAAAAACTGTAATAAATGTGGTTTTAAATTTGTCTCCTCTGAGAAAATATCTCTGCTTTAAATCTGCTGCTCTCAAAATGATTTATAACCTTCATCTTCAATGATACCAAGATCTTTAAAAGATTTGAAACTTGATGAATCATGGCTATTCCATGGGGTGATGTAGCATGATACTGCTTGAAGATACAGCCAGACCTTCCATGGTTTGCATTACTTGGAGATGCGCTGCCATGGTGGAACAAGAGCTTGAGAAGGACAAAAATTGTTGTTTTGCTTCAGCAGTGAGAAAATGCTAGGATTGTGAAGGTGTGCTTTGAAATGAGTACAGGATCATTGCTTCTAACTCCTTTCAAAAGCAGGGCAATCCATCTTTACATCTCTCATCTCCTGGAACTGTACCTTGCATTCCAGTAATGGCCAGGACTCTTCACACAAGCTATTCATATGACAGATTACCAAGAAGTTCCTCATCACAAATTCTGTTGACCAAATTGGTCAACAAAAACTATTTCAGAGAAAAATGCCAACTCTGAAGAAAATCATCATCCAGGTTTCTCACAGAAGACTTCTTGACTTCTAGAGCAGCAGTTATTTGATGATCTTCCAAGATCTTGCCCAAGACACAAGAGAACAGCAGAACAGGAACTTTATCATCTGTCTCCCTCATGAGTACTTTAGTGCATCAAGCCATTCTTTACCTGGAGAGCATAAGAGGTGTTGGTTTCTCCTTTGCCAACATGAAAAGTATCAGCATTGCAAGTGAAATGAAAAGTAGCACTGGAATGAATATCACATTTTTTATCCAGCCATAACATATTTAAATATTCAATCAGTTTAATTACATTAATTAATGGCTCAAATACAACCAGTTTCTTGTCTAAGGTTAAAGCAAAGACCTTGGAATACCCAGCACAGGCCTCAGGTTTCAAGAAAGTTTCAGACAGAGGAAATTTATACCTCTGACTCCTAGTAATTGGACACTTTGAGAATGAGACCTGGGCCTGTGACTGGTGTGAACCAAAGGAGACCTGGAAACAAAAGGAGGAGACCCTGATACACTGAAGGACAGAAATCCCTCCTTTTATAAGTTCTGCCATTTAGGCTTTATTTTAGTAGACTCTTCTTAAGCCTTTAAGTTGTTGGCTGAACTTCATTCTAACCCATGAATGAGGCTGAAATTTAGCCCTGAAAGTATTGACTCCACTAACTAGGAATCCTCACATTATTACTGTACTAATAGTGCCCTCCATTATGACAGCTATTAAATAATTTGCCTCCGCTCAGCATTGTACCATTTTGGGAAAGAAGGCTGGGTAACCAAAATAGGAATTTGAACAGGACTTGAGGCTTACCATAATAGAGAGAATTAGAAGGCAGTAAAGGAAAATATCTCTCTTCATACATCTAGCATATCAACACATACCTCAACAAAACTACAGACTTACATCAAGACCCAAACATTTGTTTAGAAAGACAGGCAGTATGCCTTTCTTTTTTTTTAATTCACCATTTTACTCACAAAAATAGCGTAAAGTGTTTTTTTATAGAGAGACTGTATTGCAGAGAGACTGCAATAGTCTCACCGCTGAAAACCCCAGTACAGCAGATTAAAAGGGAAGTTGTGCAGAGGCAGCGATGTGTTGTACCACCCAGGGAGAGCTTGGGTACACGTCAAGTGAGTCCAACCTTCAGCATGTGGGTGTGCTGAGATTTTAAAGAGGTTCCCAGTCGAGGAGAAAGAGGAGTCTCCATTTAAGTTAAGTGCCACATTCCACATGTGTTAAGCAAGGCGAATTTCTGGATCTCAGGGAGCCTGCCTAAGATGCAGTTAAAGGTATTCCAACAGATAAAATCCTCTCTCCATGCTGCATTAAAGCACAACTAGCTGAGAGACTGACCTCTGCTCTGCCCATCATTCCTGATATCAGTAGAATGCAGGACAGCAGGAAGACTACAAGGCAGAGAAACAAAGTAATGCAGGACATCAGGCACTGCTTGTTCACAGGGTAGCTGGAACAACAGTAGTGAAAGTAATTTGTTATATAGAATCATAGAATACCAACTGTTTTTGGCAAAAGCATGGTCTAGACAAGACAGCCCAGCACCCTGTCCAGCTGAATCTTAAAAGTGTCCACTACTGGGGAACACATCGCTTTCCTGTGAGAGATTATTCCAAGGGCTGTTTGTTCTCATTGTGAAAAATTTCCCTCTTTTGTCCGATTGGAATCTTCCTGAGAGTAACTTGCACCCCTTGTCTTTTCCATGTGATGTCTTGCAAACAGGAATCTCCATCTTCTTTGTACCACACTTGAAATACTAGAACACAGTGATGAGGTCTCCCTATGAACACAGGGATGAGGTCTTTTCCCAAGGCTGAACAAACCCAGTTCTTTCAGTCTTTCCTCATGTGTCAGGCTGCCCAGGCCTTTGCTTATTTTTGTGGCCCTCCTCTGGACCCTCCCCAGCCTGTCCACAGCTTTTTTTGCATAGTGGGGACCAAAACTGAACACAGTATTCCAGGTGCAGCCTGAGAAGTGCCGATTAGACAGGGACAATGACTGCTCCATCTCTGCTGGTGATGCCCTTGCTGATGCAGCCCAGCATCCCGCTGGCTTTCTTTGTTGCAGGAGCAGCACACGGCTCACTCATATCGAGCTTTTTCTTGTCCATCAGGACCCCAGGTCCCTTTCCACAGAGCTGCTCCCCAGGCCTCACTCATTTATTAGCCTCAGGTGTAAATCACGATGCTCTGAGAAGTTTGACTTTTTGGCATACGGCCAGAGCCATACCCAGTTTCCTCCATGGCCTCACAGAGAGCCGCCACACCCACTCACTGTGGAGCAGTTTGGACACAGTTCCTCTGCATGCACAAATGAATGCATAGGTGGAGAAGGAGGGTGTACATGGATATCCTCAGACCTGCCTTGCTGCCCCATGACAACATGTTGCTCTGCCAGCTGAGACACCACACTGCAGCAAGGCTGGGAAAGTCACCCAGTGTGCATCCTCCCAGACCACAGGGAAAATCAGCCCTATACTACTGGGGAGCTAATTGGCAAAGCATGGACCTCAGCCTACTTATTTATACACTTGTAGCTGCAATGGCATTATGCCACAGTAAAAGAGTAGGAACATTACTGACCTTTGCTCCAAGAGCCAGGAAGATGCTTGATGGAAATCTTCCCTTATCTCAGGACTGTGTGAAAGATAAGAGGTGTAAGTGCTTTCAAACCTTCACTGGCATACAAGTAGGGATGTAACAAGCCTATCCATCTGTCAAAACTATCAACTTTTCTTTGTAAAACCAAACCAAATACCTTCTGAGGGCAAAATAAAGGTTATCTGCTTCAGGAAGTTTAGCCAAATGAGACTGATGTTTCAGGGTAGCACGGAGTGTACTTGTGTGACTTTAAAATAAAGCTGTTGATCTAAGGTGAAGGAGTCTCAGGATCATTTCCTATAAATAAATATACGATCTCCTAAACAATCCTTTCAGTTCTCATTCACGATTAAACCAATGCACTTGACCCAAAATACCAGAAAGAAAAAATTTGTGACCAAAACTTATCTCACACCTTAACATCCCACTTGACAGACATTACAGGTCTGTTCAATGTCAGATTTTTTGCACTAAGATGTCTTTGATCTCATTTTATCACACAGAATGTGATCTGCCAGCAGCCCTTCTCTTACCTGTGCCAGTACACACACAACTTCTGGGTTTCTCTTTACCTCAAAGGCAGCTGATTTATTGGCAGGAAGATGTAGTTTTTCACAGGCGATGTTCAGCTGGGAATCACGCTAATGCTTAGTAGCTTCATCATTCAGGCCTCCTCCCTGTCCCCATGGGGATGGCATGTTGATGGGGTCTTGAAAACACAGGAGAAAGAGAGGGGAAAGTCCCACTCCCCCACTTCTGCAACACCTTCACCAACTCCTCCGTTCCTCTGAGGGATTTTTCTCTCCAACACAGCACGCTGGTGCCTTTATTTCCATGTGCATGGAGGTCCCTCCCCACCTGTCTCAGAGATGAGTGCTGTGGTAGCAAAAGGCTGGGTGCTGTTTTCTGAAACCACAAGCTGAGCACAGGTCGTCACCCGAAAACATCATCTCCTCCACCTGCTGCTCCACCAGGTGACTGACACTGGGACACACGACTGTGTCACAGCTTTTGCAAGCATGTGCAGAAAACTGCCCATAGGGGAAAACCCAGAACTTGGGGCACATGAAAAAACTGTACTTTTACATGCTAATAACAGTGCACTAAAATCCTCTGAACTGAGGCACCTCGATGAACAGTAAATTGTTGTATTTTAACAGCTGCAAAAAAGAAAAACTATTAGAAATTCTGGTCTAAATAGTTTTTAAGATATGTAAAAATACAACACAAGAAAAAATTTAAAATTACATTTGTTGTTTTACATCTTCATTTAACACTTATTTGGCAACTTCCAGAAGTCTAGACTCTAATATGAATTTAAGCACCACTTAATGGCTTGGCTCCAGCTGAATATATCTTCATTAGGCAAATGTGTCTTAATTTGTTCTGATTAAGCAACAGTCATTGTTCTTTGCCATTGTTATTTGAAACAACTCCTAGAATGGTCCCCAGTAAACCAGTCATTCTAGATAAATATACTCCCCTCAGACTGAACCCAGGAAATTCAGACAGGGTTCCTTTTTTAATGTCCACTAAGTGTTTAATCTGATTCTATGATTATTTATAAAAAAATCCCATCTGCCAGTGATAACATCTCACACCTGAAACAATGGCCACAGATAAAGAAAAAGGAACTTCTCGAAACCTTTGACATTGTTCTCAGCAAAGACAATAGGGTAGATCTTTTCAAGGCTGAGGAAGAGTTAATCCCCATAAGTCCTATTAAAACCAGTAGGCAAATCCCTAGGAGGAGTTTGAAAATTTTAGCCCTGACTTGTTATCTTGCTGCTCTCACACAGGACAAGCCACAGACCGTGAGGGATAGCTCACTGTCAGAGACAGGCATTCTCACCAGCCAGGAGAAGGCTGTTACTTGACACAATGATGTTACTCAACATGCAAATTAAATATGGGTAATATGCCACAAGATGAAGGCCCTGTAATAAACTGTCCAAGGAAGGAAACACCTCCCGCTGTGTTTCCAGAGTACCATGTAATTTGCAGTCACTGCTGTGAGTTCTCTGTGAGAATATTAATGGCTACATTTCTCAGCCGGAAATATTAAAATCATTATTACCATCTGAGACTGTAGACTACAGGCTGGAAAGAAAGGGGGTTCACTGAAAAGGACATTATTTCCTAGCTAGGACCTAGGAAAAAGAAATTAGGATCTTAATCCAGAATCTGCTTTACTAGTATACCCTAAAATTAGGAAAAGAAACAGCTGCTTAAGTAAAGCATAGCTAAACACGAGTTGAGTCCTAAGACTACGCGTTTTCCGTCTCTTCACTAAGGTAACACTTTCAGATTCCCATTGGCTTTTGGGAACCTTGGGCAACTTCATCAACCAGTAGAAGGGGAGTTTGCGTTTCTGCTCAGACATTTCTCTCTGTAAGCAGAATATCACCTCACAATTCAGACCATCTTCACATGATCAGCTAGTGTCATAATGGCAATGAATTTGAGAGTGTTCTCAACAATAATGTTCTGTGCCTCTACAGTGTCCTGTTGTGAAAGGTGACAATAAGATGTGCCTTCTGTGTGTCATGCAGCAGCTCCATGCTGCTGATTAACTTGGCCACACACTCTAGTGAAGTGAAGAAGGATATTTTACTTTAACATCTCAATTTCAGCTATGACCACACAGTCATCTTTTTAATTTCAGCTATGACCACACAGCCATAAAATGGGAGAGCTAATCAGCCAGGCACAGCAGCAGACCTCTGCTCTGAAGAAACTTTGCTATCTTGTTAAGTCAGCCACCAACTATACCATCAGAATTTGACATTCCCAACTACTTTAAATAGAAAAGTGTTTTATTGAGGTCTCTGTATTTTATTATGGATGCCGACATACTCATGTGGTGAGCTGGGAACCCAATATGAAAAGGGAATTTTTAAGGTGATCCAAACAAACAAAAAAACCAAACAAAAAAACCCCAGAAATAAATGTCACAAGTAAGAACAGAAACAGGGAAGTTTTATGAACATTTTCTACTGATAGTTCTACAAAAATACATATCAGCCAAATGAAATTGAAATGTGGGGACCATCCCAGTCCCAAAGCTGTTTTATATTAGTGTGTTAGTTTCTGTATTCTATCAGTAATGGACCAGACTGAGCCAAAAAATGTGTGTCTCTCATATGACAAGATGCTAACAACTAATCAGAGAGTTCTGACCCCAAAGTAATCAGACACGAAAACAGGTATTTCCAGGAAAAGCTAGAAGTACAGAGTGAGCCTGGGGTCTTGTTTGACCAAGGTGATAAGCTGTTCTTCTGAGGAAGAAACTGGTGGAAGCAGATGGCTGAGCAAAGCTCAGTGAACTGCCAAGTGCATGCATGTCCAAAGACAGTTTGTACAGTTTGTACAGTGTGATTCAACATGTCCTGCCCAAACTGTGATGGTCAAAACTGTCTCACATGAAGATAATACTGGGATTTCCAGGACTCCAAGAAGCCACACCTAACAACAGAAGACATATATTCTGGGCATCTAAAATCTTTAATGGAAGAATGGGTCACACTTAGTGGCCGACAGCAGCTTTGCAAGAGACACCCAAGACACGAGGATAACTGGGAAAAATTAAAGGGTGCATGCACACAGGCTGTCACAGACTCAAACTTTTCACTGCCCATGCTCCATATTGGCTGGATTTGGAGCAGTGGGGAATTTATATAACTCCCAGAGTGTGGGTAGGGAAGGTGAGGCTGTCAGCCCTAATTTATATAGGTGTGCCCTCAGACACCCTGCCTCATTCAACATCTTACTCTCTGACTGCAAAAAAAAAATGCATTAGAAAAACAGGGAATGCTGTGGTCATCTGTCCTTTAACTAAATATATGTTCATAAATCATTCAGCACTTGGGAGATACTTGGTTCCTGATTCTTATGCATGTCAAAACCCATTGTAGCATTCTTGCAAGGGCAAAGGACCTTTTTTGTTGCTGATGGCACAACGAGCTCATAAAAAAGGGTCCGAGTACAAATAAGAACTGAGTTTACAGCTTTTTAAGGTCAGTCTTGGTTCCTGACTAGTGGTGAAGCACTAATTTTTACTGTAGCAGTTGAAATATGAGAAAACAAATTTATGATAGGTGATGGTGGCTGTTCACAGCCATGCACTCAGAAGCTTGGGCAGAGGGTAAAGCTTCTCCAGGCAGAAGTATGGGGCATGTATTGTGAGTCTGTCACTTCCAGGAAGCAGACACACACCCAGGCAGAATTGTGAGCTGGGGCTCTGCACCGTCTCTGCACATCTGCAGGAGATACACACTGGGTTTCTACGTGGCCTGCAGACTTGTTGAAAGCGTTCTGGCTTGGTTTGTTGTGGCAATTGCTTTTGCTCCAACCAGGAATCCTTGAAGAAGTCTGAAGTGCTCAAATTCTTGGGGGGAGCAGGGGAAACAAAAGACACGACTGAAGAATATGAAGGTAGGGTTCCATTAGCCAAGGAGTACATCCAAGCATTAGTCTAAAAAGCTAACAGCCCAGACGGGGGGAGGGCAGGGGAGGAGGTTTGGTTTTTTTTTTTTCCTCTGAACTAAATAACAGAGTAGAAATCCTCGGTGACTTGCAGAAAGCTCATCTGCCTCAACAGTAAAATTGAGATTTCCACCACTTATAGTGGCTGAGGGCAGGAACAGGACATGATGAGCAAGAAATGAGAAAGTCTTTGAGAATTTTTATCTCAAGCTGGCAGCATTTTGTGTTGCTGTTTTGAGGAGCCCTTTGTTGTTCTAATACGGCATAAGGTACCGAACATCAAATATGTTTAAAAGGAGTAAAATTCAGAAGAGCTCTACAGCTAAGGTTTACCACCCTTAATGTTCCTCTTTAAAGTGTCCCTGCAGTGCAGAAGGTGACTTTGTAAACACAGAATTTTTGTGCGACATTCATTTTCCCTTTCACTTTCATGTCAGCTTTGCTGCATTTTACGCAGCTACACTTTTAGGTAACCCTCAGCATGGCCATACCAGTGTGGCTTACAAAATCCAACCTGGAATTTTTCTTTTTTTCTCAGAAGTATTTTTACCTTCTTTAGAGACCATTTCAATAGCCCAAGATAATTCCTAATTCTAGATCTAAGAATTCAACTTATTTATGCACAAAAGAGCAAGGATTAACTACAAACAGTCAGCCAAGCAGAAGGCTAAAGAAACACATCTGGAATAAATGCTTCAGGAAAAAGAAGTCTTTCCTAGTAATGACATTGACCTGAACAGCCAAAGGGACATTTTGCCTAAGCCTCAGGCTGTGAAATTTCATTTAATTTTCACTCACCACTCTCATCACCTGTTTTCGAAATCATATGTTTGAAACGAGTTACCTAACCCCCCATTTGGGCTCACAAATAACTGGGATGAATGACAGAGGCACTTAACCCTACCACATTTACAAAAGAACCCAAAGGGTTAGATACAATAAAAGCTGTAATGATTTCAGTCTTAGCTGAAATATTCAAAAGTGAATTGAGGTACTTAATGACCATCTTTATTTTCTGTAAGTGCAGAGCATTCGCCTTAAGTAAAGCAGGCTCTTTGGAGAGCATAAGTTGAGCAGTTGATATCACAGATGGTTTTTAACATGTTGGTCCATAGCCTGAAAAATGCAGTTTATATTTTTAAAACATGGCCGTACTTAATGAACTTGTTTAAATATTAGGCAGAACAGCAAACATGAGCTGGAAGTCACAGAAGAGAATGTGACAGGATGCAGACACAGGAGCCCATGGAGGGAATCTACTACAAGCCAAATCATACATTTTAGGACAAAAGTTAGTATTGCCCCAAACCAGAGTTTTCATTTAACCCATTAAAAAGATGCACAATGCTACAAACTTTACAGGTAGATCTAAAGCTGTGAGAAGGGGTGAACTTGCATCAGATTTAGGGGGTAACAGAATTTAGTTTTCAGTCCTGGTCTCTCACAAACAGATACATGTACAGTAAATATATATGCACTGTTATATATTCACTTTTCACAACTTTACCTTAAAGCAGGAGGATAATTAAAAAAATGCATTAAGCTTGACAGCTGGAAAAAAGTAATAATAATAAGGCTGATCTAACATTTAAGAGTACGGAAGATTTTATTTCAACTTTAGAGAGATATTGAACTTCTGCCATGGAAGATCAAGACCATCAGTGCCAAGAAATGGAAAAGCTGGTAGACAAAAGCAGAGTGTGTTTGAAATGTTGCTAGAGTATTAAAACGTTGACTATAGTTGACCCACAAGCAAGGCTCAAATCTAGAAGTATGAGTTGTGTTGCAAGAACAGCACACTTTGTTTCAAACAGGGCTGGGTGTTATTGCCCTGTCTGTAGACTGGTAAATTAGTCACATTGTTCCAGTATGGAACAGTTTGAGGAAAAAAAAAAAAAAAAGTCTTGCAAAACTGAGGGTTTTTTTGTCTCGTCACTTATGAAATCAGAAGCTTGCTCTCGCACCACTATGAACTATGCCAGCCACATCACTCCTCATGCTTCCATGGAGTTCACCCTCAAAGTCACAGTGGTTTTTTGCTCTATTGTGGGGCAATGCAGCCAGGTTTTGCTGCTGCACAGTTAAGGCCAGAACACAGAAATGTGCTGTGGCAGCACATCGCAAAAGAATTACTCATTCTCTGGCATAAGTACCAAAAGGTCTTTATCTCAGGAGTTAGGTCTACTAGGACCAAACACTGGCAAGCAGGTTATTGCCTTACTCCCCTGCAAAGGAGAAAATGTATTGAGTAGATTCGTCCCATCCCTCATCTGCTTGTCACAAAAGCTGAGCACAAGCTAGTACCCTTCAAATCTTCCGATGTTCAGACTGGAGATAAGAAGATCAGAAGCATGGCAGTCCAAATTCAGAGAGACAGAGCCTGAAAATGCACGCACACAGCCTTTACCTTAGGTGCACCCATTTCTAAAGCAAAATTTTCAATACTGCAGACACCAAACTCAAAACACACTTTGAAAACAATCCTAAATAGCAACATTACATCACTGCAGCTATTCCTGTGCTGTGAGATGCAAAAAAAGAAACAAGGCAGAAATATCCCCATCAAACCTATTCATTAAAATGCCCTTTTCTTACCTCACCATATTGTCCCACTTGGAACTCATAAAAACAGTGAGGTTGACAGGATTAGGACACTGCCTTGGAACATGACTATTCTGTTTGAGCAAACACCATGCAGTGTTCCCTTTACCTCATGCACAGCTTTTTGGCATGTGTCTTAAGTACAAGTCAGTTGCTCTTCACGTTAGTATAGAGCAGGGGCAGATGCACTGAAATGCAGCCAACCCATTTTCAAATTTCTAATCTGTACAAGACCATCAAGACACAGGCATTATGCTGCTACTGAGACCTGCTGATTTCATGTGCCTCTGCACCTGCATGTGGCCCATAGATGCTCTGAAGCCATCAGCTCATGTAAAGAAGGTGAGTTGCTCCTGTTTGCCTTCAGTTTCGGCACCAAAGGAAATCACAGGTATATGCTAAAGGTATCCCACCTGACTTCTCAGAAGGGTATCCAAAACAGCACAAGTGACCAAGTCCACTAGTGGGCTTTCAGAATTTTTCATCAGACTTGGGGCAGGTGGTATGACTAGTTACTGAAGTTCCATGGTTGACCACAAAGTGCCACTACATGAAAATGAAATTCTCTTCAGTCATTTAATCACTACTCTGACAGAGCCAGAAGAAGCAGTGCTGACTCCTGGGAATGGCCAAAGCTCAGACTCTTTGCTCCTGTTACCAGAGGCAATGGCTGTGGGTGTGCTTTGGGGGAGCAGCATACAGGGATGGAGTCAGCATTCCCTAGGCTACTGATTCACTCCACACTACCAGACTGGATGGAGCCTGAATGGGTGAGGAAGCCATACCATTCACCAGAGAACTGTGTCCGGCTGGAAAATTAGGTCTTACCTGTTTATGTCTAGTAATGTAGACATTTTCCCTAGAAACCACCTTCTGGTGGTGGGCAGACACCTTGCTGCAGTCACCTGCACGAATTGATTTAAAATAGTGCGTGGGTTCCTTCCAGTGTCACTGTGATGCTTGGTCCCAGAGTTTTAACAGGTCTTCAAGACACGACTTCTCTGCATGTCTGTAACACACACACTCCAGTTCCACATATCTGTTTTCTTTCAGTTGCCATCAAACAGCCCTTCTCCACACCTCCAAAAAAATAAAAATAACAAAGCCAACCCCGCTTATTTTAAATGGCAACTTCATGCAAGGTTTCAACCCAAGGTTATTTTTTCTACCAGTTGTTTCTTTGAGAACAGATGGCGTTTGCAATGGTTGAGGATATATCCTATTTTTAAGTGTCATATGTTTTTACTCTTCTGCAGTGGACTTAGCAATCAGAGGAAAATGCCACAAGGAGCTGGGCTTTTTACATGATATACAAACCACGCTGTCTCATGCCACTCAGGAAATTATCTCCTATTGCAAGTGCCCAGCAGCCAGGGTGCATGTATCCACCCTTCTGGTGCAACATTTCCTGCCAGTAATGGATAAGGAACAACCTGCATCCGGCAGTGCCAACTCAGCAGAGCACCCAAATATTAACACAACAAAACTGGCAGTGAGAAAGTTTAAAGTTACACACCATGCCATGATCTCTAGTACATGGTGTCCCAGAGAACAGTCCCATCTCCACCACAAAATTCAGAATGATGAGAGTATCTCATTTGTTGCTTGATTTTCTTTTTGGTATTTTCTTCTGCACACATCATATTTTGACAAGGTAGCAGCTCCCCCAGAACAGGAAAAGCAACGAAAAATGGAGTCAAGATCTAACATGCTATTTAGGTTTGTTGTTTCTTATACTGCAAATTCGTGAGATAAAGTCAGCCTGACTTTGCAAGTAACTGCAAGCTCAGTTTCCCTCTATTTTGATCCATCTGCACAAGAACCCATTCTTAGAATGGAAAGCCACCTAAAAAAAATTTGAGCTTAAGCTTTTAAACCCTGCCAAAGAGATTAGACCACGTTTTGGACTTTGCTAACATGGCTAAATAGCTTCTGGGTCAAACCTGGCTTCTACCCAGCAGAGGAGAGTTCATACCAATTTGCAAAAGCCTGGGTGTACGTGAAGTTAGCATTTGAAAGTAGCCACACGAACAGGGAAAAAATGCTGTTGTGAATGCTTAAAAGACATTTTAAGGATTTAAGCACAGCCACAGTGACTCATTCACCAAGGAAACACAAAAGTTCACATCTATAAACCTTTGCCAAAGGCCTCTGGGATGCCACTGGTACCAGGAGCACCTCCACTTTGGTTCATGCTCCTGAATAATTTCCATTTTGTTTCTCTGTCTGGCTGAGCACTGAAGCAGCGGCAGCAGCTCTAAGGCAGTGCTGCCTAAGGCAGCTCTGGCTGCCTCCCTCACTGCCACCCCCTCGGGGCTCAGCAAGCCCTGCAAGGAACTGAGAGGCAAAGGCTGGTGTCAGCGGCTTGAGGAAGTGACAGTCTATGGCACTGGGATGGATCCCCCTCAAAAAGACTGAAATTCAGGAGAAAGGAAAATTAAATCAATCTGGAATCAGACTTCTCGTGTGAATCAAAGCAGAAGGAACATGAGGAAGGGGAACTTTCCACATGTGTGCTTCACACTAAATCAGGGGCAGTTGAGGGTGGACAGTCTCTTACTGTTTTCTACTCGTTCAAGGTATTCAACTAGGACACTGGAGACCAGGGTTCTCCTTTCTAATGAAACAGGAGCAGGATTTGATCTTGTTTAAGAGAATTTCTCACCCACCAAACTATTTTGAAGTCAGAAGCTAGAGGACTTTTGAGTCTCTCCTGGTTCCTCTTCTCCTAACAAATTGTGGGTGTCTGTTCCCCGGCTGCTATGATACCAAGTTATTCTCACTCTCTTTGGCCCCATGAATATGCACTGTTTGCCAAAACCCCTAAGTGATCTTCTGCTCTGCTTTCCTGTCACATGGAACCATGAGAGATTTTTAGATGCTTACAACATTTGGAAAAACAGAATGGAAACATTTCTGAGAAATTTACTGTTTGCTTACTTCTGCATAGTTTTAAATCAACAACTTCTTATAACAGAGAAGTCTCAGAAGGAAACAAAATAAGATGTGTTCCTAGAAAACTGAAGCTGCTTCACTCTAAATACCATAGGCAAAAATAATAAAACCTCTTGGGTACTCTTCCAGCCAACTTACACCATCCACTCCCTTAATGCTAAAGTTTAATGTCTCTGCCATTAGGCTGGGTCCTCAGAGTATGTCACAGTAGGTTTGAATGAGCACATTTGAGACTTGCTAGTAGGATAAATGTCCTTCTGGTCTCACACACACTTATTTTCTTGCTATTTTTCTACAGCACTTAAAAAGCCAGTCTTGCTAGATACTGATCTCCATACTAGTGCTGTTTTGTAGCACACTGCTTTGAACATATGAGGCTACTTGTCAAGGAAGGTGCTCAATAAAGTCAGTCCTAAGAAATCACATAACTGCAGAGAGCAAAATTGGAACAAAACCTCCCATTTTCAGGCAACCTGCAGAAGTTAGTTCCCTGCCTTCAGAAAGGCCAAGAGCATGGTCCATAACCCTCAGTTCAAATAAATAAAGTGTTGTGAATTCCAGCCCCCAAGAAGTCAGGAGATGCCTGTCAAAAACCTAATTCTTTCCCATGTATTGTATACTCCGGGATCCGATGTTCAGTTACACAGTGTTTTCCCACAGTTTCCACCCACCTTCAGTGTATAGGATGAATTTAACTTTGGAAACAAAAGGGGCATAATAAAGCAGACTCTGGTCTGATAGGGCTTACAATCTCAGAAGCTGGGAGATGTGTGGTGCTTCCCTTTGGTGATAAACCTGGAGATAAGGTCCCTATCCAAATGAGAGGTGTCATGGACTGCTTTCCTGCATATTCACACAGACCTGGAAGCTTCATAGGATAAAGCAAGAGGCCCTCTTCTTGCCCTAAATCCCTTCCTGCTAGGTCATTAGGAGAGTGTGGCAGCAGAAAGGAAAAAACACCTATGTCCCAAGTACATGGGAACCTCTGGAGCTGTGAAAGAAGTCCACACGGAAGTTATGGAAATGCTTCAAGTTTTGCAGAGAAAATTCTCTTGTTCAGGCCCAGAGGTCCTCACCCTAAAAGTGAGAAGTGGAGAGAGGGGCTGACAGTCAAAAGAGCCCAAGGTCAACATCAAAGAGGGGCACAGCCAAAAGACCTGACCTACAGAAGAGCTGTAATTCCAACAATAAGTTTGACAGAGAGATGGTGCAGTTTTCCAAATTGCCTTGAAAGGATAGGTTTGTAGTAGTGGCAATTCTGTGCCACTCTGAAAAAAAAAGATTTTACCCATCTCTGGGCAGAGCTTTTCTACATCACAGAGTTGCCCAAAACTCATTCTAATCCAGCATCCTCAATGTACTCGTGTTTCATTTTCCAGGTGTCCATTTTGAGACATTTGGTACATGGATATCACGTAAGAATTCTCAACTCCCACTGAAGGTCAATGTGAGCTGTGCTTTAAATGCGAATGCAAGAAGAGAAAAAAATCACAAGTACCTTGGTCTCCCATATCCCAGATACAGAATCAAAGATTAGTGGGCACATCAGGCAGTAACAGCTGTAACATCTGCATCTCAGTGGCTCATGTACAAGGACACCTCACCTCAGTGGAGAGCTAGCTGTGGGCAGAAACCCACTTGTGTTCATGAGCAGCTTACAAACTATGATCAGAGCACTTCCAGTCCCTGAGGAAGGCCTGTATTCAGTGTAGGGTTCAGAGGATGTGTATGAAGTAATGTGAAGGAGAATAAAAGGAAATGAAAAAGCACCATCCACCTGGGCTGAGGTGAGAAGTCCAAAGCAAGAAAATACAGTGTGACCACCTACATGAAGACTGGTTTAATGCAAACACACACACACAGCAGAGGAAAAGGATGGGGGGACAAATCAGGGGTTTGGACAACCGAATGTAAACCAGGCACATCTAAACATTTTGCTTCCGGTCTTAAGAAGACATATAAACATACACATACCTATCTTGAAAATTGATTCAGACAACTCCTACCACTATCAAATAAAAATATGTATGTTCGTAAATTTTCAGCCAGGGCTACTCTAACCTAAGCTCCTCTCCCCTGTGGACATAACTCATACATAGTATACTTAAACAGCCCTAGGCAGTGAATTAAAAATACTGTTTTATTTACAATTCTGTAGCAAATGATTCACTGCAGATATACGTCAACCTTTCCATTAAATATTCATCATTCGGTGGTTTGCTCTTGCTGCCATAAGGCAATGCTCTGGCAGTACCAGGGCTTAGATAACAGCGACAAGTGCCTTAGAATTACTCAGGGCACCTACTTCTGCAATAATGCAACCTATTTAGCAAGAACACATATTTTGAAAATCACTTGATTTTCCTTTTAAGCTGCAGTTTGACCTAAAGTCCATCATCAGGCACTGAAGACTTTTTGATGCTACAGTCATCTGGTTCACTCCTAGGATTGGTCAGATGGGCAGAGGTCCATTGTACAAGGTTCAGCAAAGCAAAATGCCCGTTCCTGCATGGGGGTCACAACAATTCCATGCAATGCTACAGGCTTGGGGAATAGTGGCTGGAAAGCTGCCCAATGGAAAAGGACCTTGGGGATGCTGGTCAACAGCAGCTGAAGATGAGCCAGCACATGCCCAGGTGGCCAAGAAGGCCCAGTCCTGGCTTCCTGGCCTGTGTGGCCAGGAAAGGACCAGGAAATAGTGTGGCCAGCAGGACCAGGACAGTGATCATCCCTCTGTAGTCAGCACGGGTGAGGCTGCACCTGGAATCCTGTGTTCAGTTTTGGGACCCTCACTACAACAAAGAAACTGAGGTGCTGGAGCAGGTCCAGAGAAGGACAATGAAGCTGGTGAAGGGTCTGGAGCGCAAGTCCTGTGAGGAGTGGCTGAGGGAGATGAGGTTGTTTATCCTGGAGTAAAGAAAGCTCAGGGGGGACCTTATTGCTCTCTACAACTGCCTGAAAGGAGGCTGTACCCAGGTGGGGGGTGGTCTCTTCTCCCAGATAACAATTGAGAGAGGAAATGACCTCAATTGTGCCAGGGGAGTTTAGAGTAGATACTAGGAAAATTTTCTTCACTGAAAATGTGGTTGAGCATTGGAATAGGCTGGCCAGGGAAGTGGTGGAATCACTATCCCTGGAAGTGTTCAAAAAACATGTAGATGTGGCACTTGGGGTCATGGTTTAGCAGTGAACATGGCAGTGCTGGGCTAATGGTTGGATTAATTTATTTTAGAATCATAGAAAAGTAGAATTGATTAGATAGGAAAAGAACTCCCAGTTTTAGTCTGCAGCAATCCAAAGGGTTTGCAGGCCCTGGGTGCATCCATCAGAGGTATACAGACTTCTGAAGAAGAGCCATGCCCCTTCTTGAGGAGCCAGCTTGAGCCAGATACTCTTTACCATGAAACAGTTACATATTTAAAAGTAAGTATAAACCCACCTTGCATACCATAATCCTATATGTTGAAGAGATCAAATATACTCCTTTCTATGTAAAGCCCAAAATGTTTGTAGATAATAACATACATATACTGCCTCATTCACTACTGAAGTACCAGTAAATGCATACACATCTCATACAGTAACAATGGGGGACACTGCTTTTGTTCTGAACATGGAGCAAACCATGTAGCTGGAAAGCCTGGAAATATTTCTGCCAAGTTTCAAATATTCTACTTAGATCTATTTTCCAAAGAGTCTTGATTTTTTTTTTTTCCCTGTTGGCCTTGCTCAGTCATACATGAAAGTAGGGAGTTCTGTTTCAGTTGAAAATAGATCTTACTTCAGGCGCTTAAATACAAATGACTGGAAGCAGTTACCTCTGAAATCTCACCACAAACAACCACAGAGCTCCACTGACCTGGATTTTTCTCTTATCTGATGTTACACCACATACATGGTTTATTACACAGAAGAAAATCAGGGAGCACTTTACACTGATGTGTCTCCCTGAGCAGTTGGGACAGGTTACAAGAAGACGTGTTCAGCAGCCGCACATCAGCTGACTGATGAGCGCTCTCAGGGTCAGCCACGCTGAAGTAGCAATTTCCAACTCTACAGAAATATCTGTTAAAACAGTTGCATGAGATGGATAAGGTCCATGCTGGCTTTAATGGTGGCTTTTAGAACAACAAAGGAGAACCTTTTACCTTTTATAGCTACTAGACGAAATTCACTTATAACTCTGTATTTGCCAGTCTCTGGTACCCTGCCACCACTTTTCTTCAGTATTAGACGACTTACAACATTATTTAGCAGAATCCAGGTTAAAAATGGTCAACACATTCCCCCATACAAAAACTTCTATGAATATGTAAAAAAAAGGAATGAAGTGCTTGGAAAGATCTCCACCTCAGCGAGCACTGCTTGGAATGTTTGTTCCAAGCCAGTCACGCTGCCCTGTGCTGCTGCTTTCAGAAGTAATGATATCCATCCTACAGCCAACTGAAAAATTATTTCTGGCTTTCAAACTCTCAAAGGAAATACTTTCCACTCTGTTCCTAAAACCAATCAATACTGCAGTATCCACAATTGCTTCTAATACAACTTCATGAAGAGCATGTGTAGGCACTGGGTGAGGGTTACCAGAAAAGGACACCTTTCCAGCTGGAACACAACGTTTTCTGCCCAGAAGAACTGTTTGGTTCTCTGCTTCAGGCTCTGAGTACTCTGATGGGACTGTACTTCTTCTCCAGTAAGAATCCTTAGTGAAGAAAGAAGTCATGAAATGAAACAATGAAAGTTGAACACACCTTTTAGAAAGCCACTCTGAACTGATGTTTGTGTTGTGCCAAGGGTTCTGTATCCAGAGGTTTCCCTAACTCTAGTTTGCTGCACAATTCCAGCGTTGTGGAATACCATGGAAGGCACAACCATGTTGTAAAGAGGAGTCAAACAGTTCATAATCAAGATTTATCTGCATGGACAAAGAGGGTCAAAGCAAAAAGAGCCTGTCAGCCACAAGCAACACTGACCCCAGAACATCAGGCTCATGTCTCTGGGGGCCTGAACTTTTAATGAAGTTTTTTTTCTCATGACATAAATTCTATGTACTATAATAAAATTTACTTTACTTTTACACTGAAAAGCACCAAAAAATGTTCAAACAATATCCTCTTCTGGAAAATACAACCACCCTGTGTTCACTGCAGAGCTGTCAGAGCTCCAAACTCCATCATCACCTGCCATCATGGGAACACTAGGCACCCAATCAAAATCCAGCTGAGAGAACAGAGGAGGATGGGGGGCCAGGCTGCACCACAGACTGGCAGCAGGGACATAGCAGAGACTCTACCCATACTCACACAGGGTACAAATCTTGCAGGATTTGAAAAAGCCACCACAGTCGGTGTATGTCCGCCAGGGAAAAGCATGCCCTTAAACCGTGATCCCATACAGCCGATGACTGGCAGCTCCTGCTGTCAGAAGGTAACTCGCCAGGCAGGAGCAGAGACCACTGAAAGCAGCTGGCCCCAGTCTGCACACACTCACCCTGATCCCTGCCCTGGCACTGGCAGCAAACCTGATTTCCCCAGGCGCTGGCAGAGGCAGAGCAAGCGATGAAGACATGACCATTTCGCTGTGCCCTTGGCAGGCTGCTGCTGCCCAAGGCAACAGCCCACATCACCTGTGCTCCCAGCTGGCCCCTTTTTGCAGTCAGTTCTCTGTCATGTCTTCAAATGACTCTATTAACACCTCAAAAATAAGTCTTTTGGGCCCCACCTAAGGTTTGGAGAGATTTTAACAGTTGCCTTGACTCATGGATCTGCAGACTAAACGCAAGTATCATCCAGGAACATTAAATCCCACACACGATTGTGACAACTTTGATATTATTGCTTAGAACAGTGCCCACTTGAGTCATGCTTTAATTCAGTCATTAGTATTTTCATGGAAAAAGGCATATTTTCCCCAATCCTGTTTCACAGAGTGGAAAGCACACAGGAAGGATTTATTGCACGTAAAAATAAATTGCTATTTGCATGTCAGAAAATGGCTGTGGAAAACAGAAATACTTCAATTACTCAGAGCAGAAAATAAACAAAAGTGAAATTTTTCCAATTTTTAAAAATAAATAGGTTATCTGCAAGTGACAGCTCCATTTCCCCCTTCACAAAACAATTGCCATATCCTTTTCTGTATGGAGTATAACTATCAAGACTGACACATTGGTTTGATTACTGTGAGAATGAGCAAAACAATGAGCTTTTACAGCCAAAGAGCCTTGAATTCAAACAGATGCCAGTCCAACCTGTGGAGAGATACTCCATTGTGTCTTTGAATACTTGCCCAAAAAATAAAATTAAAAAAAAAAAAAAGGGGAGAAAAATAGTGTTTCACACTTTGTTCTGAGAGGATAAGGACATGTTTTCCCCTTTTAATTGGTGACCTGAAGATGTCAGCTCCTGTCTTACATATTATCATGCCACCAGAACACAATTTCAGGGCAATTATCCTGGTAAATGTGACTAAATGCAATCTAAGCCACCACAGTGAGAAAGAAGCCCATAAATCCCACTGTTAAATTATTTACATAGCTGCTGCAGCCAGACGTGCCTGTTGGGTGGGGATGAGACTGCTGCTCTGCTGCCTGTGGACTCAGTTTGGGAACATGGGTCAGTGTCTTGGCCTCTCTGTCTTCTCCACCACTTTCCCCCATACAAAGTGGGATGAACAGTCCATCCTGCACCTACTGATGTTCAGTTGAAGTGCAGTTATTTCCCCCATTGGACAAATAGGGTCCAGCCTTGGCTTGACCACCACTGGGAGGAGGAACAGCCTCTCCCACTTCCCAGACAGAATGAGCTCACTGTGGATTTAGCTCATTTTTTCTTATTCTGGCAGATTTTAATGAGGATGGGAAAAAATAGTGAGCACAGATAATGAAAATGGTGTCTTGTGCTGGAAGTTAGTTCAGTATTAGTTTGATGGAGGGATAAAACAGTAGACTCTGGATGGTGCAGTTTTCTGCTTCATCATCTATTTTTCTTAAAATAACAAAGAGCTAGCCAAGTGCTCATTAATGGATAGTGACAAGTAGTTTCCTGTGGTCTTAAAACAAAACATCAATTACAGAGAGTGTTTTCAGTTCTAGAGGCTGAAAACCATTCAGTACCATTCAGCTGGTAGCACATTTTTTGGGTGATGAGAAAACAAAGATGTGGAAAGGAAACAGGAAAAAAAATAGAAAAAGAGAAACTATTGTGCTTTCCCCCCACCACTGTGCTGCAAAACAGCCTAGACATTAAGAGTCCCTGTAAAACTAATGGCCCTTTGAAGAGCTATAGCCTGATCTTCATCTGACCTGATCATCTTTGTTTGGCAGGTCACTAAAGGCTCAGGGCCCATAAATCAAAGCACAGAGCAGCAAGAAAGCCAGACCATGGCTTTAATGGACACTGCCAAGAAGGTTCATTCTCATCACCTTTTCTTTCCATTTGAACCCTTCTGCACTGACAGGTCAAGAAAGAGGAGACTTCAATCCCGTTACCAAAAACAGTCACTTATGAAAGGCAGGAATTTTCCTGTCACTAAAGTGGCAGAGAACACCCCATACTCCTAAACCAGCCCATTTTCCCCTTCACTTGAAGTGATCCTAGTGAAAAAGCAGACACTGTGCCGGCAAATGTTACAAGGCTGGTTCCTTGCTGTAATAGACAGAAAGAGGAACTGGATGCACCGCTGGAACATGCTAAATAACAGCAACCTAAAGCTGTACCCCAAAACAGAACACTGGACTTTAGGGGGCTAATTATCTGAAGAAAACCAGGAAATCTTTCTAGATGTCCTTGCAGGAAGTTTATAGGGTCTCAGGAAAAACAGAGTTACTGTATTTGAAATGGTGAGAGAAACATGCTGCGGACCTGTGGGCACCCACCATCTGGGTGTACAAACACATCTACACCTTTTACTCAGTAGATGTGAGGTTTGGAGAATGTGGCTGTAAAAAGCACAAAGTCATACTCAAGCACGGCCTGCTATCACAAGCTCCATGAAGCATTTCCAATGGAAGAACTAGTTCTGATTTGCTTTTCACAAGCAGATTGCAGCACATTATAGAGATGGTCTGAGAGGCCTCCGTGTCAGGCATTAGCTACCATCACACAGCACAGCTGGTTTTGTGGATCTGTCCTGTAGCCAGCATTACAGCACCCACAACCCAAGCTCTATAGCTCAATATGGGACTGGGACTTTTTTCAAAGTTCCATGAAATTTGGATCCAAAGGTCCAGTTTAGGACCACTCTCTAGTCACTTACCCCCTCCTTCACCAACAGAGGCACACCTTTATCATGGTGGAGCAGTACAACTGTATCTAAACTAACATAACGAGGGTTCAACTCACACAAAAAAAATGCTGGCATAAAGAAGAAAGCCTTTTCTGGACAAGTATAATGTAGATATATTCTTTTTAAACATGGTACATGCCACTCCAGCAGGACAAGAGCTACCAGCCCCTTGTACCCGCTGAGGGTGCTCAGACACAAAAGTCCTGCCCTTGTTGCTCACAGCCAAGCACCACGCAGCAATTATGGACTGCTTTGTGCCGGCACAAAATAGTAAGTGCACAGACAGCCATGGCTGCTGGGGTGAGTTGTGTGTGAGGCAGCTCATCGTTCATGGAAGCTTTCTCTGTCTCCACAATGCAACAGCAGGGTCTGATTTTGTCTTTGCATGTGAACACTTGTTGAACTTACAGAGAACGTAAAAACAAGAAACACAGCAAAAGGTGGCTTTCTGTAAGTGGAAAGCTCTCTCCAGAAGCCTGACTTCTCATGACAACAGAGGTGATTGTTTGCTTGTGCTGTAGTATTCCCATTGCATCCTCACATGATCCCCCCACCCCCCATCCCAGCCGTGTGGTCATGCTGTGACCAATAAAATAAGGCCTGACAAGCCATTTCAGATTCAGACTATCCGTATTATTCACCCCTGCGGATATTGTGCCTTTTAGATAGACGGGTGGTTTCACAGGAACTGCATGGCTTATCTTGCTATAGTGTAACCACAGTGCCAACCACAAAGAAAATATTTCCGCCCACATGAATATTGAATATTTAATACAAGCATTTTCTTCATGTAGAAGGAAGGATAGCAGGGACCCCTGTGAGACTATCCTGAACCACACCAACTACAGCAGTACCACTTTACTCCAGGAAATATTGTCCATAGCTGATACCTCTCAGAGGCAAGACTTATCAATATAGGTTTTATAACCTCATTCAGAGTGAGTTTACTGGAGTCAGAAAAGAGATATAAGGATTCCTATTAGCGTGACCTCTCCACATCTTGGGTCAGATACCAGTGAAAAAAAAATGCTCTCCCTTTTCAGTCATAAATTATGTGCTTAATTATCCAAATGTCAGACTGTGCTTGCAAATAACTAGGAAGGTCAGATCAGAGTGAGAAAGACCTTTGAAAGCCAGGTTCAGGAGCCAGTCCTCTCCACAGCAGATATGTGAGTACATTACAGTTAGAACTCACTGACACTTCTTGCAAGTTGCTTCTACAAGGGCCATGAGCAAGGAAAGAACTCTTCTTCCCACCTGGAAATGTTAAGGAGCCTGTGGTACCAGGGTCTGTTCTATACACTAGTAGGTAGACAAGATTTCAGTTCCAGCAGTCTCCTATGTGAACATGTAACATATGGAGCAGGAGGTAATCAACTCTCTCTCCTTATGGAGAACTGTTCAGACTCCTCATGACTAACTATCTTTCACACTCAGGACAATCTCAAGTGGAATAAACCAAACAGAATGTGGAACAGAGGATGGGTTAAGGCACTGGGTGTTTTATTTGAAGTATTAGTCACAGTAGGAAACAAATAAATACTGGATTGCAAAGGGCTCCACACAGGGACCATGGGCCAAATTATTGTGGCTGTAAGAAGAGACACTGAATTAAATTCTTAATGGGAGTAAATATTAGAGTTCAAGGGAGACTCGCCCTGAATTCTGCTCTTTGTTGGGTTGGTTTTTTTACTATAAACAGGCCTGGTCCACCTTTACAGACTCAAAAGAATGCTATAGACTTCAGCGTGATTTGGATGGAAGCCAAGGTGCTTATAGAAGACATGAACCTTCAAGAGAAAAACACACACATTCCCTGACTTCTCCTATTGGCATGATGTACCTGGAAGCAACTCAGATGGAAACCACTGGCAAGATACATTGGTTTTGGCAGCAGGCAGACAGCCATGGTCACCACCCTGTCATAAGCCAGGGGAATCAGGACTGCTCCATGCACAGGCACCCTGCACAGCTGAACAGAGGAGCATCTGGACAACCACTGGGGCAGAGACCAGATGCACTGTCTGGCAGGCCTGCCAAAGAGCCCCAGATCTTCCACACACAGACTGCACATTTGTTTTGCCAGGTATGCCAGACCTAAGCAAACACTATGAAGCCCATCAGGTAGTAAGAAGAAGGCAACAACATAAAGATTCCCAACCCTGATGTCACTGGAAGATACCAGCTTCCTCACCCAGGTAAAATCAAGCCAACAGGTCATGCAGCAAACTGCCTTGCATCTCCAGAAAACACAGGTGCAATTGCTTGTCCACCCAATGCTGTTCTTACTCTATTTTCTCATCACAGGGAGGCAGCACTCCTGGTTATTATTCCACCTGCATGAGTTTCTTCTGCTCTCTCCCAAAGTAGGTCACTGCATAATGTTCTCTACATCTCTAATCATCCTCTAATTTTCTGTATAACTCTCCTATTCTCTCCAGGCTTTTTGCCCCATTGAACTCAAAACCCACCCTTTTTGACAGCAAGAGTAACAGCAGGCCCCAGATGTGCCAGCCCCTAGGCGTTCATAAAGAGGTAACCCTTGAGCTCTACATGCCACCACACAGAGGTGCAGAGGTTGCCTCTGCAGAGCAGAACTGGCACCCTGAACAGGACTGTGTCTGCACCATTTCTCCTCCAGCATCAGCTCTTCTTATCCCCACACGGAGAGAGCAAATGAGGTCTCAGTGAACCCAGATTAAATATTCCATTTCCCAGGTGCTTTAAGGGGCCATATGATTGACTGAAGGGATTTCATTGGGGCTGAAAGGAAGAATAACATCCCTTCACCAAGGAAAAGGCACCACCTTCAACCATTTCATGTGTAAATAGTTGCTGCCTCTGCTTTCACTAAACCTCCAAGCTCATTAGAGCTTAAATGCTAACTCACGAGAAAAGCCCAGAACACAGAAACATGGCAAGGAGACATCACAGCTTTAATCCTTCATAGGATTAGGTTGTTTAAATTTGATGAGATGGAAGGAAAAATAAAGGATACACATGAAAAGACACCTGGTTATATCACCTCAACAGTTCCATGAGTGCCTTTTCTTGTACTATTTTCTTCCCTTTCTTTTTTAAACATTTCTAGGGATCTCAAGTGAGTCAAAATGTCCTTTACTCTCACGCACAAGAGGAGCTGCAAAACACGTCACAGAAGTTACATCTTCAAAGAGCCAGGCACAAAAACCAGATTCTGCTGTAGCATTAAACATAAATTGCACAGCACAAACCCTGAGCTTTCACCTAGTGCTGGCACCTTGCTTTTCTTGTCTCCAAACATGCAAGCAGTGCTTGGATGTGTTTTGTGCACCCCTGTCACCCAGGAAAAAAAACCTCAGGGCAGAAAGGTTCATTTAACAATTGAACAAGAGAGAGAAGGAACTGGGTGAGAAATGCTGGTGTCAGATATTGGCAAATGAGAAGCCAAAAGGGAAGTACTGTGCAAAGTGCTTTGAGTGTCTGGGAGTGGTCAAAGAAAGTTGTACAAGACTAAAAAGCAGGAAGAAGCATGTGGTCTCTACATGTTCATGTATTGGGGGAGGAAACAGATGATCGCAAAAGACACAAATATCTGTCAAATAGAACAATGTGAACTCCTTAATTTTTTTTTTTATATATATATATATATATATATAACTTTTAATTTCCCCTCCCCACCATGAGTTTCTCTATGTTCTTGGCTGGATCACTCAGTCCAAAACCAGATCCGAGTGCTTACACCTCACATTTATGCATGTGACCCTTTTCTCACAGATGTTGAGCATACAACTTTCCCTAACAATAGGCAGTAAATATTCACTATTTGTAACCATTGCTTTTCCAATTAAAGTGAATGTAAGTGTTCATCTCTGAAAATTTAACCTAGAGGCTTTCATTCCACTTCCCACCAATAAAATAGATACAGGGAAGAGGTTCTTCAGGGATGAGTGCAACACTGAGCTAAAAAATAGCTGGATTTATCACATCCTTCTTCTCTTTTTAATTAGGGAAAAATTAGAGGAAAGACACTGGAAGCAAAATCAATTTGCTGCTCTTGATTTGGCTTTTTGTTTAGTGACAATTTGACTCCTAGGACCAAATTATCTCTGGGGAAATAATTTCTCTTACTTCAAGGCAATTTCTCCAATAGACAGGATGCTTACCTTTCTTTCTTGTGTTTGTATGCTTCCCTGCTTTTTCCTCTGAAGTATCTTTAATTCCAGGGCGTTTCTCCATTGGCCCTTCAAACGAGATCTTCAAAGTGAGGAGCATTTTCTCTATACAACTAAGCTTCTCTTCATACCTATAACAAGTTTTAAAGCAAATTAGAGATTACTTTATCAGCAAAACACCAGGGAAAAGACATTTTGGACTATGCAGCACTCCAATCAGAAGAAAGAGTGAGGGAGACACAGGGACTGATTTGAAGTCTATGTGACAGAAGAAGAATGACCTTTCATCAGACCCATAATTCATTAATATAATTCCCCCCCTCCCATCTGGAAGCCAGTCATATTGCTAGAGACATTGTACATCAGCACAATTATTTAAGTATTTTTAATCCAAATCATGACCAAAAAATCATAATTTATTTCTGCTTTTTTTCCTTTACCCTACAAGAACTTTATTTGAAACTTATGTCAAAATAAATTTTGAGGATCCTGATTGTGGGTTTAGTTGAATCCAAGCTGTTTGGAATTTATGTTCTTCTTGTTTTCAGCCCTGGTATTCCTCTGTAAGATTTCTCACTGGGAACTAACCAGAAAATAATTTCCCTTTTTTTTCTTTTTCCTTTGGTGGGGGGGGAGGGGGCAGGGTTTGAGTATCTTAAAAGTCATGTAAGAAAGATGAAATGACCATCAATAGTTCCCAAAGGGAAGACTGGAAATAGATCTTAATGCATCAGCTTTTCCCACACATTCAAAACCCACATGAAAATGGGAACCCACACAGTAAAAGCCCTTATGAGTTTGTGCACCACTTAAAAATTTAAACAGTCCTCTAATGGAAAAAGATAACCTATTAAAGGCAAGAGTGCCCATCCAACAATATAATGTTCACACTGCTCAGACTGTTGAGCCTATTTTCCTGTTAAAGTCCTTTCTGCTTTTTTCTTTTGTGTAGAACCCTGAGAAGCCTAACAAAGGTGTTATTTCCCAGGAGATACCTCAGTTTCCTTGCTTGCCTGTACTAAGGGAACTGGGAGACACACAGATGTGACTGCTAGGCAGTAGGGATGAAGTGCTGACAGCCTGGCAAGAGTAAAGGGAGCTGATCCACTGGCTTTGTATTTCATAACTCTTCAGTCCCTTTGTAATTTGCATATACTAATCCAATTTTTCACTTCCAGTGTGGGCAACTCTCTTCTTCAAACTCTCCTCTGATTAGTTTCACCTCAAGGGTAACCACGGACCAACCACTATCAAGAAACTTCTGGAAGGACAAAATCCACACCTCTTTTTACCCTGACAATCCTCTGAAGGAATACAATCCACAGCAAGGTAATACACTGCTGCTAGAGGGTAGTTGTGGTAAGTGCAGCCCTCATTCTGGTGAAGCGTGGCTTGAGAGACAGTGGGAACACTCATCCCAGCTGAACATTCGGGAGAGGATTTCTATGGGAGCATATCAACCTTTCATTCTGCAGGCAGGCTGAGTTCACATATGGTGAGTTACTGTGGCTCAAGTGATGAGTGACTCCATCTCGGTGGAGAACCAGCACAGGACAACTGAGCCCATCCAATATTCCACTGCCACTGTTGAAACATGGAAGTTCTACAGTCCCTACATGACTCCTAGACATGCTGTCTTGCTTATCTGCCACCAGTTCTGATGCTTTCTGGGAGCTCCTGGGAATTGATACAATCCAGAAACCCAGCAGCAAATAACTCAGAAAAAAAGCAATATTGTCTTCTTCCAGGATAGAGACAAAGTTGCTTCAGTAAAAAGTTTTACGAGCTCAGAATGAGACTGCACAGCCAAGAGCAGGAGTAGGGAGAACAAGGAGGAAGAGGATCTCTCCGCTCAGTAGATATAAGTTGTTTGTAAGACTCAGACAAGACATGGAACTTCACCTTTGGAATCATGTAGATGATGTCTCCCATCACTACGAAGGCATCCAAGCAGAGTGGTGATGAAGGAAGGGTAAAAATTCTTTGGAGTACTCTGACAGAAAAAGAGAAATGTGTATGAATAGAGTCATCCAAACACTTTTGTGGAAGAAAATTGCAGGGTGAGTATTTTAGTAAAGAGGATATTTTAATCCTTTTTTTTGTCTTTTTTTTAATATCTGTTTACCATTAATCACAAACAAACATTTGGCACAGAGTATTGCCTTGTTAATGATTCAGTGCCTTGATTCTTCCAGTGATTGGAAGTACTGAAATTCAGTGTTTACAGTCTGGATAACAAGCTGTCAAACAGTAACTAGGAAAACTCCTAACCTTTCTAGGGAGGAATAGAAAAGAGAAAGGGAAGGAGAGAAGGAAAAGGAAGAGAAAGAATAGATCATTATACAGCACAAAAATAGATCACAAACTTCTTTCTGTTTTAGTTCTTTGCAGGTTCCTTTTCAAATAAAAGACGTGACTTTAAAAAGCCTGAAACAGCACAGCTTTGCACTTCTCATAAAGACTTCTTAAAGACATTAACTTCTATGTGGTCCACAACCTTTTCCTATGGGGGAGACATGAAATGGCTGTTGTGCCAGTGAACACCTCTCTCACAGCCTATAATCTCCCCCTGTAAGGAGGCACAGCTGGGTGTTTGCCCAGGAGCAGTGCCCCAGGCTTCCTATTACCAGTGCTACTGGTGAGGCATCGACAACAAACAGCTGCTACCTCCACACCAATGAAGTCCTCAGCTCTCCAGTCTGGGAAGCAGGCCTATGAGGGTAGAAATTGCATCTTCCAACAGTATATGGCTCCCCATACTCAGGAAAAAAATCATCACAATAGCAGGTCAGAAACAGAGATGGGTAGCCAAAAGTTTCTTTCTGCATACCTACTACATGGATTTATATCACTGTACGATTTCCTCCTCTCGTGGACCAAAGACAAGCCATGCAGCAGTACTCAAAGTGCCCACGGTGGCCTGCAGGTATTTATTATTTACTGCAGTCTCAGGAGGTCCACACTAAAAGCAGCCCGGGGAAGCAGGCTATGTTTTATCCACCACCTGACCCACTTTCCAGCAGCTCTGTCAAGCACTTCTGTCACCAGCGACAGGGCTGACTAATGTTCAGTGAAGTAGGTGATGAGTTACGTGGAACTAGCTTCCAGAGGAAATTAATTTCCACAGAGAGGCTCTGGCTACTTGAACTTTGTTTCAAAAAGGCTGTGCTTTACTGCAGTGTAAGTTAATGCAGAAAGGTAGCTGTGAGGCTGCTGCACTGTGGGTGTTATCTCCCAGCCACCTTCCTCACAGCAGCAGAAGCAGTGGAATGTGAACAACCACCAAAATGAGCTTCCATTTGCACTCATTATAATGTTTCTCTACCTACTGCCACATCTACTGCTTTACTATTACCATGGGAAATAATCAAACCTACTTTTAATACAATGCTGTGCATATGGCATCTCTGCAAAGACCATTCTCGAGCAGAGGAACAGATTGCAAAAAGTACCACATGCTCAGCCTTCTGCCTGGGAACTTAGGTAGCAGATAACATCTATATAACACTCAGCACTCCTTAGGAGCACCCAATCTCAAAGAAACCTCTTTTTTCCTGCTTTTATTCTGCCAGACCTACTACAGTGAATCTCCCTCCAGGGTCTCCATCTCTCTGCTTCATGCTTAACCTAGTCTTTGCATGCTGGAAGATTTTGGAGGCCCTCAGTTGAGACCTTAGTCCGGAGAGCAGGATAAAGATAGTATTAAGTGCATCAATTTGAAGAATATGTTCTCCATATTACATCCATACTACAAAATGTGTCCTAAAGTTTAGGATAAATTGCTTTTTGTGCACCTGTGTACCTCAAGCCCAGCATTCACACCCAGGTAGGTTACTGCTTCTAATAGCACTTACCTGAAATCTCTCAGTTACAACACCTATCAACATGTTCAAAAGTACGACTTTCTACATTTCAGTCATGTGGGATAATGTGGGAAAAATGCAAAAATAATCTTTTACTCTGGAGTGGCTGCTATTCCACACTGTTAATCTTGGCACAGAAAATCAGGCACGCACAGCTCTGCTCAGGATCCTTTGCATGAACATTGCTGGAAAACACACTTTGGTGTGATCAGATCCTTCGCAGTAGTTCTTCACCAAACGAGTTAAAAAACAGCACATGAGTTAAAGCAGACTTCCCAAGATGGAATTTTGTTGCGGTATTTTACATTGTTGTTTCAAAGGAAAAAATGATGCAAAACACAAAGAACTTGAAGGTGCTTTAGTTTACATTAGTTTACATTTAGTTTACATCTCTTTGAGGCCCCATGCATTTGCAAAGAATTAGGTAAAAGTATGTACACACTGTAAAAATAATTTTAAAAAGCTATCCTCAAAAGAATCAGAAACTGAGACATGTTTAGGCAAACGCCTAGTCACACGCCAGAGCAAAAGGGCAAAAATCTCCCACCTACCTTTTAGCTGGTCTAGGAAATGTAGATATAAAACTAACAACTTCTCAGTCTTTATCTATCTTTACCTTCCTCTTTCATACAGCATTTTACATGTTTGGCTAGATACCATGAAGAATGTCCCACGCACTTCATTACCTGAAAGGTTCTCAATAGTGCAATGGCAGGGGTTTCTACAGTAAAACCCAAATGTGCAACTGCTTTTCTTGACATTTCGAGATCCTCTTATCAGTATTAAACTCAGCCATGGTTCATTGAAGTGCATACCCAGCCTTCTCACCAGTACTCCCCAGCTATTAGCATTCAAAATTATTGACTCTGTTTCTCATCAGAGTGTTGTAAAAATAAAACAGTTTTTTTAACAATTATGAATTCCAAGGATATTTATTTGTCATCAGATTTTTGATGTTGATGATTTTTGCTTCTCAAACTCTTCTATGTGATCACCGACATCATAATCTTACTTTTTAAAAACAGACACATGAAGATCATGTGAAATAACATGATTCCAGAAGTCCACGCTATATAATCAAAGTAATTTTTTTATTTGTTAGCTTCACAAACTTTGTACACAGTCTAGAGCAAAGAGTCTGGACTAGGCAAAGGCAATGCTTGTTTTTTGGAGGGACAAGAGGCAACAGTGGGGTGAAAGATCCCTGCCCTCAGGAGTAGGGAAAGCAGCAGGTAAGAGCAGAACTGTGACTTTCGCATGAGCAATCCATGAAGGTGCAGCGGATGAGCTGCATCTTTTGCAGCAATGGCATGAGGTAAATAAACAATACACATGGTTCCTAAATTTCAATTGCAATGAAAAGAGAAGCCAGAAGCCTCTAAGTGAGGCCTCTAAAATGTTGATTGTCTTCTTTGAGTCTAAGAAGTGGAAATGTGCACACAGACCTGAGTCTCGATGTCTCACAAAACACACCAGATGCACACATAGTAAAACTCTACTACATAAAACTAACTTCAGACCTGGGGAAACCTCAGGGTAGTATTCTTCCAAGAATATATTTATGCCAAATCATTTATTCCTGCTCTAAACCACTTTAGCTACTAGAAAGCCAAAGGGCAGGGGACAGCAAACTTGTTTTATAAAACAAAGAGAATTTTCCTTTTCCTTTCCACTTCTAACTAGAAACATTTGACCAGGCTGTATTTACTTCCAAGAAAAAGATCAAGTTAGATTTTCACTGGCAGCATAGATGGTCTCAGAAAAATCTGTGAGTGACAAAAACAAAGTAAAAACCTGAAAAGACAGAGAACTAGAATCAAAATGCTTATGTCACTTCAGCCTTCAAGTTTTTGCTTTCTTTCTGTGGGTTCATCTCAATTTTCTCAACATTTCACTGCAGTTGCCATGAGGGTGGGATCTGTTCTGTGGGAGAATGCTGTCATGGCAAAAATGATTCCTAAGAATTTTACATCTGATGGGACAAGAGGTGCTATTCTCCAGGTGTAATGGGCACCAGGCTGTGGTCCTGCTACCTGCCTTCTTCATCTACAGAACAGGGGTGGTGAGACAGCTCCCCAAAAACAATGTGATTCCAGCCAGGCACTGTAACCAGGTGGGATGCTTACAACAAAACAGCAGCCCAGAATAGAGGAGGGAATGAAAACGGTGCTGTTGCCTTGGGTAGGTATGGGAGCCTTTTGTGTCAGAAGGAGGTGGAAGCCCACTGCGTGCAGGCATGTGCATAGCCATCAGAAATGAACCCCCTGTCATAATGAAACAAAGCAGAAGTTCTCGTGTGTGTCTCTGTGCTTATTTCCATAATCTTACCCACATTCCTGTGCTGTGCATCAACTCTGGTCTGCACAGTGGGGGCAGGTCACACAAATAAAATCCCTGACATTTTGCAGCTCCTTTTAAAAGTCTGCATCCATGCAGGGATCATGACAGCTGCTGGACTGACAACCTTGAAGCAGCATGTTGCTGCAGGTTGGAGCAGCTGTGGCACAGTGGGCAGTGCTGTGTGTCCCCTCTGCACCAGCCCGATGCAAAGGGACCACAGCAGGGGGGAGTCATACTTAGAGCCTGTGTGTTAGCTTCTTTGCTGAGAGATGCCAAGTTTACAGTCATCAATTAATTTTATTCAGTGTCTCCCACCTGGGGAGGGGCAAGGAGTCACCACCTCATGTGACCAGCTTGTGAGCAGCCACTGCAAATTTGTACCAACAGTCAAGAAGTGCAAAGGCAGATTCTGCTCTCCGCTGCAGGAGTAGAGGACAGCTCTGATCTGCAAAGCAGCCTCTGCCTGTCCCTCCAATTCAAGTAGTTCAGAGCCTTTTTTCCAAGGAGACAAATGTTTCATTTGCATTTCCCTTTCCCACGCCGGGTACTAGGAACAAATCGCTGACAGCCATCATACAGACTGTACATCACACAGCACTTCTGAAATCTCCTTTTGTGTGTTTCACAATAAAAATACTATGAAAATCCGCAGCAGCACAGGTCATCTTCCAAGTCACAGCATTTGCTAAGTGAAGAGAAACAGGCAAGGCCTAATGTTGTGTCATCTGACTGCATGTTGGAAGCTTCCTCAGCACAGTAATGGGTAACACTTGAGTTCTTTTACAATGTCTTGAAACTGCAGCTTAAGTGAAACACATCTGCTAGCAAAGATATAAGCCATTTTTGAAAACACAGTATGTATTACAGATCTAGAATACAACACCATTGTACCCCTGCCCTTCTTTGAAAGGTCTGACTTCCTGATCTAGCCGTACAGTGAAATCTTCATTGATCACGTACCAATCTCCTATTGCTTGATCAGCCTTCCTCAGCCAGGACCTCATCCTCAAACACCTCCGTGTCTGAAAGCCTGAATCCGTCCCCAAACCTGTCTGCATCCAAGGGCCTGGAGGAGCCCAGCCCTGCCACACCTTTCACCCAAGATGCTGCCTGCCCCTCTGAAAGCATACAGGCATACAGTAGCCACACTTTTCTCTCCCTCACAGAAGACAGCTCCTGTGCTGGGCAGAGAGTTGCATTACAATGATTTGAACTCGCAGGAAACCCAAAAGTAGCTTCTTGCCAAGCTGGGGATTGGATGGCATTGACAATAGGCACAGCCTGTCTTTTTTATCCATGCACAGGTTTGAATCTTGCCGTCTGTTCATTTGCTTCCAACTCAAAAATTATCCCATTACTTTGAAAGCTAATGGAGAAACAGCGAAAGAGTGCAAATATCATACAACCTCTAATATCACCTGTGAGCAGTCAGTTGGAAAGGAGTATGAGTAAGAGAGATCTTCTGGGCCTGGGAATCTCTATCCAAGCAAGCTGTTTCCCAAAGGGCCCTTTGCATGCAAGTTTGAAAGGATGGGGCTGAAAATCAGCATAGGAAAAGGAATCATTTTTTCAGAATAGTCCTTCAGTTTTGGAGGACTTGGGATACACTTTTGTGACTTAATTTTCCTAAATACCATTTCATAGGAGGCCAAGAACTCTGCATTTTTAAGGAGATTTCGTAGACTGTTGAGCTTAATATAATCTCCCACAAACGTTTATGGGGAGAGTTTTATTTAATACAGTCTGTGATCTGTATAAACATCACCATGGTTTTAGGCTAACCAAACTCTGAGCTGATCTGGAAGTTGTGTGGGAGCTTTATTTGGTATACTAAAGTAGCACAGTTCAAAGTATGATTTTATTTGCAGTAGACTGCTGGGAATTAGAGATTAGTCATCTGGGGATTTTAACAGTTGTGTAGTTATGAGAGGTAGACTCAATGGCTTTTGTCTTGTAAAATGTCACCAAACTGTCTTGTTACTTCAAATTACAAGATTAAGTAGTTAAATACTTAAATCCCCAATGAAAGACTTGAATTTTTGGAATGGGGATGGCAGAAGAAAAGCACAGAAGGAGAGAAGTGAAAAAGTATCTGCAAACAAAATTCCACACTATTCACTGTTCTTACAAGTAACTAGAAAAATGGCACTATAGCTTCCAAATGTAATTTGCTCTCATGACCCTGTGTCAGATTCATTCAGTTCACAAGTCAATTTCCTATTATTAATTGTCAGCCTTGAAAATTCCACTTGGGATCCACAAATCAAGCTGCATCTCTTCATGCCTCCTAAATCACCAGTAATGAAGATCTTGCCCTTTGTAATTTACCTGTCAGTGCTTTGGAGATCCAGACTCAAATCCATCTTGCTCCTGCAGTGCCTGCATGTGCTGGCCCTGGATCTTTTCTAAGGAAGCACTTTTGTTTCAACATGGAGGAGACTAAGACATTTCCCAGATTGCCTCACTTTTTTTACCTGTACTCTCTGCAAACAACCTCTGTGGGTTGTATGCATATTTCTGGGAAGCTCAGAATATTTGCAAAAGATAGGTCTTCAAATATTGGAAAAGATAAACTAAGTGAAGGGTGAGATGTGAGTAGCTGTTGTGTTGCCCTGATGTATTTGTTGATGATGTCAGTAGAAGAACAGGCAGAGGAGGAAAACAAAACAGGATGGGGACAACTTGGCCACTGTAGCAGAGCTTCGGTATACCCTGCATTCACTAGGTTTTATTTCATGTGCACACAGGAACACAGGTTTTTGTGACATCAAACTTCTTGACATTTTGCCACCAGTATCAACAGGGAGCACTCGTCCTATTAGAAGTCCATCCTTCTTCACTTTCTAGACTTGGTAGTGATTTAATTTGTGCAATCATGCAGTTTATTTAAGCTTGTACTTTTAGGAAAGTGATAGTGCTTTAGATGAGGAAGTGTCACTTGCTAGATTCACATATGGCAATTGCATGGCGAGTTGAAAAATAAGCAATCAAGGGCTGTGTGTGGGAGTTTCTGGTTTGTGCCTTGGAATTACTGCCTCTCTGCCAGGTATAAAGGCACAGACAGAACAAACTCTTCTAGCAAAAATATCACTATTTTTGACTTATCTCACATAACCAAGATCAGAGACCAATCACAATATCTTAGCCAACACTAGATCCAGTGTATTTAGACCTGTGTTATTCTGCCTGTACACCAGCTTCTGGTAATCCTGCTGACCCAGAATGAATCTCCAGATGGGCAGAGGTAATCTGAACCCAGAAACTTTGTATTTACTCCCCCAAACATTAAACCAACTCCAAAATCCAGATAAGCTTAGATTTTTGTATCATATCGCTTTGGAGGATGGAAAAATGCCAATGGTCCATGATTTAATTCCATTCATTCATCAAATTCTTGGGATGGTGGAGCCAGGAGGAAGAAAATCACCATGCAGACATTAAACAAATACCACGGAAAGCTACAACCTGTTGAGAAAAGTTAGCTATATAAGACTTCAGCAAATATTATCAGGAAGTTTATTCTCTACTGAACCAAAAGTCTCCTTGCAAAACAACCTTCTCCTTAGTATGTTGCTTGAAAGTGAACCTTATACAGGATATTTAAATAGTTGCAGAACTGAGGCCTCATATGTATTCTTACCACCTTGGCTGTATGTCATTTTTCCCCTGCCCTTATTTCCAATTTACAGGGCTCTAAAATAGCCACTGTACTTGATTAAGTAGAGCAACACTTGTGTAACTTCAATCTCAGGAATTCCCAAAGCACCTGACCTAAAGGATGCAGGGGAAGTGTGTCAGGGTAGGCATTAACCTCCAACACACCATGGCAGTTTTCATTTTCTCAGTCTTTTCAAACAGGTAGAGTTATGATGTTACTCTTCCTTTGTGATAAAATGCACCTCAGCCAGTAGTGGTTTGGGTCTTTCTCCCTTGATCCTCTAAGAATTTACACTGTATAGAATGGGAGATTTGCAGTCACAGGTAGAGACATCTTAGTACCTATAATAACCTAGTGGGTCATCCAGTGATGCCACAACCCCTCCTAGAAGCACAAAAGATAATAATCTGTTATTCTTGCTTTGAGAGGAATAACCCACCTTTACCTTCCTGATTTCCCTTAATCATTGATGAACTACCAACAAAGTAATCAATGCCCTTATTTTAACTCCTCTTAAATATTTGGACTCGCCCATACACTGTGGCAGTGAGTTCCACCATTTGCCAATCACTGAGAGGAGACTTCTTCCTTGAAGACCTCCAAACCTGTTCCCTCAGGGAATTTCACCACATATTCTTACATTGTAGCAGCCCTTAGCAGTTCCTTACCTGCCTTCTCCATGCTGTTCACAGCAGACTCCCATGGCAGCCCTCCACTGTCTCCCCACAGTTACTTTTTCCACAGACTGGAGAATATGACTTACTCTCATGCTATATAAGCCACATCTATCATCCTTTCCCTTTCCTGAGCATTTTCCAGTCCTACTGCATCCTATTTGAGATTGTGTGATCAAAACTGCGTAGATTTATGTAGGGACATAATAATGTTAGATCTCTATTCCTTCTCCGATCATGTCTAGCCTTCTACCACGAGGTCATGAGGGAACTGAAATGACACTTTTTATAATACAGAGGTAGTATCTTCTGTGCCCCAGCTGAAACAGCTTTTGGTTACAAGGGATGCAGGCTCAGATGAATGAGAGGATGCCACCAATAAAAGCAAAAAAAATAAAATGAAATAAAATGAGGTAGTCAGGTTAGAATTTATTTTAAAAGAGAAGATAGTAAGATAATAAAAAAGAAAAATGTATGCAAGCTTTCCTAGCACAGTGTTTTGCAGGGGTGAAAAAAAAACATATTTTATTTTCAAGCCATGGTTTGAAAAGGAGTCACTGAGGAAACCATACCAGAAATTTAGGATATGTCTATGCTGCACAATGCTAATTTACCTAGCTGAGTTCCATGCTAATGCAGCTATATTGCTTACCATACTTATAGCTAACTAGTTTAGGGGTCTCTCTGAAATCTCTTCACCAAATTGCACTGTGCAATGGAGAAATGCTTTTTTTAATATTCAGCACTGCAGGGCACCTTGAAAAGCCAGGTGTCACACTACTGTGTCCTTTACACAAGTAGAATAGTGGTTGTTCTCCCTTGCAGGCTTAGCATACTAAACATACCTTGCAGAAAGACCCCAGCCAGGACAACCCAGGTAGCTTAAATGTGCCTAGATGGATATGCCTACAAATTTCAACAGAAATACTCCCAGGCACAAAGTTAAATCCAGGCATATGGGTCTTCTGCAGCAGTAGGGCCTGAGACCTGAAACCCCCACCCTACTCAATGAAAATCAGCCCTTCACCAGAGTCCGTAGAAGACACTGTGCTACCGAGGTGACAGTGCCACACACAAAGGGGTGTGGTACCGCGGATACAGTACCTACCACACACTTGAATGCACCTTACTCTACACAGGCTCAAAAGCAGAACAGCTGGACTGTGTCTTGCTCAGTCAAAAATGCCCATGGGAGAGGGACACTTACTACTTTAACTCTGATCTAGAGTTAAAGCTCTTTGTGCCCATAACAACACAGCAATACGAAGTCGTGCAGAAGTTGGTACTCACTGAGGGCTAAGGTCTTTCTCCAGAGAGGAGTCCCATGCTGTCACAGCCTCGTTGCTGCTTTTACCTACAGCCCCTAGCCACACACAAGCCTGTAGGGGCAGCCCCACTGCCTTCTGTACAGATGTCTGGCATGCCCCCAAATCCACAGGGAACAAAAAATCCTCAGGCTGCCAAGCCCCCTCTGAGAGCATGCAACAACACTCTGCACTAGGTGGTGCTTGGAGGGGACAGACCCAAGCATTTCCAAGTAGCTCTTTACTGATACAGGCACCAAAGAATCACAACTCCTGGACACCAGAGTAGCTATCTCCAAAGGCTGGTCTGGGAGAAATGCAGTACTAAATTAGCAGCTACCCATGGAACATGCAACTGACACGATGGCTGATGTATTTTTGGCCTGATTCCTGTCTGCTGGCTCCCTTTAGTGAATTTTCTCCTTAGCTAATTTTAACCAAATTTGAAAGAAGGGCTGGAGTATCACAGATAATTATATTTTTATAAGTTTCAGGGACCTGACAGCTGGAGAGAGAATAAAGACCAAAATTAGTGCTTTCCATTAAGGGAAAGTAGGCAAAATTCAGCCACTATATATTCTAGCAAGCCTCAGACAGCCAACAAACCCGTACACGTTTGGTGGCAGAGTGGCATTGCTGGCATTTGCTCTTGCCAGAGCTGGTAGTGTTGCAGTAGTGTATGGTTTAGGACACAAACTCTTAAGTGTCCATGTTTAATTATTTCTGATATTGTCATAACAGTTTCTATAATTTTGCTGAGGTATTTGTCATAGCAGAGCATCAACTGAAATTAGGATGATTTGTGAAGGAGCAGTCAAAAATATCTATTTTATTGGAGGAAAAAATTTAATTATGACACCTCAGAAATTACTTTTATTCCTCTTGAACAATTGGTTTTTCAACTTTAATCTTGCAGTTACTAGAAAGTAAGATTGGACAGTGAAATTTGCATTTAGTAGAAAAGGAATTCAAAGCATCTCAGGCCAATCTTCTGTTATGTGTCAAATTAAGGGAAATTGTGTTTTGCCTCTAAATTAAAAAGAAAAACAATTCTTGAGGAATAAAAATGTCATTGTTCAAGGAAGAGTAATAAAGTATGAATGCCTTTCCTTCAGCTGACTCTCTTTGTAAATGATCAAGAACACAGAGGTCAATAAATTGTCATTACCCAAGCTTCATAAATCCTCAGTGGTTGGATTTTACCACACAGTTTAAGTTACAAGACCTTAGAAGAGGCCAAGAAAGATTCATCTGGAGTATTTATAGGCAAAGAAGAGGTCTCCAAACTTTTTCCATTGTTACTTGCAGTGTCAACATGGAAAAAGCTGCTCGTCATGGACACTGCTGGTTCTAAAGCGCAGCTCTCTGCACGTGACACCATTAATAGAGGCCTGTGGTCACTCAGTAGAATGAGAGGGTTTACCTGCTCATTACCAAGCACAGCTTTGCTAGCAGATCAGTTGCAAAAGACAACCTAATTTTCTATTGCTTTTTTGGTTAAAAGTAGGGCCAGCACAGATACAAATAGCAAATACCCCTGAAACTTGAAGCACAACACTGAAAGGAGAAAGCAGGAAAGTTGATTAGAACAGGAGGTAAAATATGACCGCGTATGCACTAAGTGGCATGAATCTTACTGGGAGCTACCCAAGGACTGCAGATGGGTTCCTCTCATAAAGATTCACTCCCTACACCAAACAACATGCTGAGCTGTAAAGGATATATAGCAGCACAGTTTGAAAGGGGAAAAGCAGAAAAAAAACCAACCAGAATGTCTAGTATACGCTACAAAATTAAAAGACTGTTGAAAAGCACTTTGTGCCCTGTGGAAAACAAGTCTCAACTTATCTGAATTGTCCTGCGACTAAAGTGTGAAGGAAATATGTATATTTGGGTACAGCATCCTGAAAAAAATCTGGAAGTCTAGATTTAATTAACTATCACTGAAATTTGGGCTTCTGGATAGCCTTACCTCCTTAAGTTTGAAGCTTGTGTCACTTGCACAGTTCAGATGATTTTTACTCCTTCACTCCCTTTGAGTGAAGTAAGCTCAGCATGTCAGGCACTGTTTTACATGTTTCTCTCTCTAAAGATCCCAAAATGCAAGCCATAGCTTGTCATCCTCCTCTAGAAGGACAAAGAGAGAGGCCTCTATGGCAATGCACAAATGTGAGAAAGTCACCATGAGCTCTGAGCCAGACCAGAGGGGGACAAGGGACCACAGGAAAGCTGTTAATTAAGCACTGCTTCTACTATTAATAGGCTGATGGAGGGCATCATTGCCAAAAGGAAACATGCATCACTTCAAACAAGCTGTGTCTTGTCTCTGCTTGGTTAACAAAGAAGCCATCTGAGTATGCCAGGTTAAGATTACTATTACACACTGCCATGGGAAGTCCTTGAAAGCAACCTATGAACCTAACAACAGACAGCATGTGACAGCATTCAGAGCACAGCTTTTACTGCTCCCATGCCTTTGTGCAGCTCTTGGTGACCTTGGATATTCTGAACAGGGACACAGGAAGACTGTATTAAGAAGGATTATTAAATATTGATTTATTTTTTTCCTGGCATTGGGTATCAAGATAAATGCCAGAAATTCATCTGCCCTGTTGAAACTGACCCAGAACGGGTGCTTCATCAAGTTCGAGTCCATGAAAAAGGAAGCGGGGACAATGAAGCAAGAAACTTTTCCATCTTACCCATCATAGAAAACTCATGAAAGTGGCCCAAATATTGAGACCACAACATTTGGCAGGATGCGCTCAGGAATTTTGCTGATCCTACACCTTGCGGTTGTCTGTCTTCCCACAGAGTTCTGGCCATAATCTCTCAACCAGGAATTCCTAGGTCTTACTCAGTAACCTGTGCCATCTTTCTGCTCAGCTGGCATACACTGCCATTTACCCAGGTTGCAGCAGCTTCTGGAAAGAAGACTCAAAATTAACATATCTTTGCATCAGATCCCAATCAGAAATCCTGAACTGTCTTCACTAACAGCTAACAAAGGAGTACCCTTCAGCAATTGTTTTTCTCATTCACACCAAATTAACAGAAACCCCATGTTTCTTCCAGAGTTCAGCCCTGGATTTTAAGGCCCGTGTGACTTTGTCCAGAACTGGATGAGCTCCAGGGCTGAAGGCAAGGAGGGTGCCAGCACTAGTGATGGCATTGAAGCTCAGCTGCAACTCGAACTAGGATACAGTCTTTCTGGCACCTCCAGTGCTACCAGATCCACATTACTAAGGGAAGGCTGGAGGACATTTTAATGACTTATTCAGGCCGTAGTCACGTTGTTCTCTGCTGACAATGCAACATTCTCCTTTGAACTAGGGCTTCAGCTTACCGATGTTTTTCCAGAAAATTTAGAACAACTGACCTCTTTGGAAGAGTCATAGCCCAAGGGGGTTGTGAAGTTTTTGTCCTTGAGGATTGAAGGACCTGACTGAGTAAAATCCTGAGTAACCTGGTCTAACCTCACTGCCTATCCTACTTTCAGCAAGAGGTGGGACTACAGATTTCCCAACATCAATTCCAACCTGAACTGTCCTATAATCCTGGAAAACCATAGAAAACTTGTGGATAAACAGTCTTCTGCATTTTTTTTTTCTCACACAGAGTAAGAGGTGAAATTTTTTTCAAAACTTAACTTAAAGAAAAAATTCCAGTTTGCCTTGTGTCTTACCCAGAATTGCTGGTATGGACTAAACAGCATTTGGCTGATCCAAAGCATTGATTCTTATTTCAACCTCTTGAGACCTAAGCCAATGTCTCTGTTTCATTTTGAATGTCGATACAGTGTTTATTTGCAGCCTGTTTAGGCCTGGTGGCCTGAAACTTTAAGGGGGAAAAAGAGGAGAGAGCTCATCAATGATCTAAATTGGTGAAAAGAGAAGAACCCTCTCTGACAAACTCCCCTTATAAATACTTGCCAGAGGAAGAGGCTTTCCATGGGAATCTGTTGAGGAGCACAGGGAGATACCCGGAACACACTGGGCTGAAGTAAGCCTAATTTTTTGGTGTGTTTTCATGTACATTTCAGTTTCTTCATTAAAGCAGATGTTTTCACCTGTAGATGGATCTAAAAGCCATTTTCAAATACGGGAAGATAAAGGCAAAACCAAAGTTCGTTCTGCATGGGGTGAGGGGTGGCAGCCTGCAAATTTGTTGAAAATTGATCACAGTATGGAGAGTGTTGAGGGAGTTTTATTTCCGAAAGAGGTACGAAGACGCTTGGGAGTCTGTCTGGTGCATTACAGAGGCAATATGGATTGCGTAAGATACTCAAACTCTTGCTCAAAATCATGGAACCACAGAAAAACAAGCACAAAAGAACCTCTGGAGGTCATCTAGTCCCACTCCCAAAGATGAGATATCACAGTGTTTCTGAGCAACTTCTTCCAGTGTTTGGCCACTTTGCCTGTGAAAATTTTCTTCCTGACATCCAGCTGTAATTTCTCAAGCTGCCACTTGTGCCTGTTGCCTCTTGTCCTTCCTCTGCTACACTGAAATCTAAACCACATTTGATGGTTCTCACAGTCCAAGCTTCCTTAAGAGATGGACAAGCAAAGACATCAGCTGGCAGAACATACAGTAACCATGTCTGGTGACAAAAGTGACTAATGGGTGACACAGGGAGGTGCAGCATCTACTTTTTAAGTAAAAAAGTGAAATCTGCTATATTTACTCTTTCATGCAAAGTCTGAACTTACTTAACTCATGGCTGAAGTACTGTAAAATCATAGTGTGAAATACTGGGAAATGTCAGCTATGCTGCTGAGAAAACCTACCCTGAACTAAAATTTAGACACTGCCTTAAATAGCAATTTCCATTGCAATTGCCCTCCCTTCACCAAGTTGCTTTAGGATGACAGTCATTCTTCTTTGTTCTCCTAGATCCTAATACAAGTTCATTAATTTCCTCTCCACTTTGAAAATTAACCAAGTGTTACTAAAAATGACCATTCAGGTACAATTTCTGTCTCTTGCATTTGTAGCAAGTCATGTTTTGCCCTATGACTAGTACTGTTTATTTCTGGGTTGACAGAAGTGGCAAATTCTGGCCCGTAATATCTGTGTGCATCAGAAATAGAGAATGGAAGAGAGACAGTGAGAAGAGATTAGAGTACCATGTATGCTCAGTAACCACCCACATAATGCCTGCACCCCCACAGAAAAGAAGTCTCACTCTACAAAAAGTTATTAATTGTATTTTAAAGATCGACAGGTTAATTGAGCTGTTTTGGAAAAACTGACTACAGAATCAGTTTCATTCTGTCATTACATTTTGTCAAATTAAAAAACCAAGTATATTTTTTAAAAGTCTACTAGGAAGCCCAATAAAGACTATGATGGAGTCTAGGACACCCTCACATTCTTTTCCACACTGCCTGCTTTCATTGCATATCATGAATATTGGCATGAAGTTCCCATACATCTCAGCTTCCAGACATTATCCTCCTTTTACAAGCTGGCTTTCACTGAGCACTTTGTATTGTAGGGTATGAGCCTGAAAAAACATGAAGATATAAGTCAAGCTTAAAGACAATAAAACACAAACAAAAAGCTTCCAAAACATACTCATAAAGAGTAGAAATGAAGCACAGAGGGGTTTAAAGGAGTCAAAAAAAAATTATTTTCCCAGGCACATTAGTGAAGCATCTGTCAGAATGGTGATTAAAGTTTGTGGTCACAAAAAGTACATCCCACCTAACCATAATTTTTCAGCAAATGTCTTCACTGGGTTTGGGCACTTTTGAGGGGAAGCTAGCCCCAGGAACCAAAGGACAGCTATGACATTGTACCTAGGAGAACCAGACCTCTGTGGGGGTTCTTCCAGAAACTAAGTCAAAGCATGCAATAATAGAAAGCATACTGTACATCTATACATACACAAGCAGATATGAATAGCACAGTGGTGGGCCGTCCATGCTCTACAGACTTCCAGTCTCTATAGACTTCACAAAATCTTAAAAAGAAAACAACCAGAAAAAACCCCTAAAGCAAAACCCTACAGATCATTAAAATTAAAGCTAGTTCCAGGTAGTTTGGTGCTATGGACTAGTTTATATATGAAGAGTACATAGTAGACCTCTTTGAATAGCAGAGTCTGGACAGTGGCACCAGCCACTGCTCAGTCTCAAAAACTTCCCACCTCTGTTCTGCACAGTGTATGGCAAGAGCTTCACACAAAGCAGAGCATTCAGGTTTGCAGGACCTGGCTGCTGCAGTGCAGCATCGGATGACCTGTTGCACAGGTACACGCTGTGCCAGGCAAACTGCAATATTGACATATTGACATCAATATTGACCTATTAAGATAGACAAGCTGAGATGAAAGACTGAAAAGATGAGGAGTCTATCTCATTTTTCACTCCGAGGAGTTGTGGAGCCTCGTTCCAAACTACCAGTTTTTCTCCTCTGCCTATGACAAGATGACCCCCTACTTCCCACACAGCTACCAAATTTTGTCTATTCACAACTTCTCTCCTTCACTCTAGCTCAGAAGCAGCAGAAAACCATGCAGCATTAAATAAAGAGCAGGCACATTTTGCAGCCCATCCCGGGAGTGTGTGCACCAGAGAGAGGTTTCTGAGTGTGCAGGGATGGAGATGGCTTTCAGGTACACATGGCCTCCTTTCCCTCTGCTGTATCTGACACAGTCACAATAACCTTTGTTCCTTCAGGCTCCCAGAGTTGCCATCAACAGCACCAAAGGCAAGGGCTGAAGAAGCATGGATGGTTACAGGTCCTTGTTGGTTAGATTATTTTCTCCACAGTCCTAGTTACCAGTGTGAGACTTCAATCACCATGAGAGCCACACAGTCCAGAAAATCCAGGAGTGCAATTCTGTTTTACACTGGTGTAAACACCACCATTACAGAGGACGCCTTCCCACTGGCTTTTCCTCAGTCAGCAGGTGAGGAGGGAGGCACTGCTACCAGCACATCTGCATCATGCAGCTGGGACATTCTGCTGCCACTCTGCCATCCGCAGAGCAACAGCTCTCTCAGCTGCAGGGTAAACCACCTTTACAGACCCTGCTGTCAACCTTGGTACTCTATCCCAGACTCTGATTTATTCAGTTGGTTCAGCAATAAAACACCTAATGATGCAGGTGCCTGAATCATCACTGGACTCTGAGACAAATAGCTGGGGTCTCTCGCTGCAGAATGATTGCTCCAGGCTCTTTGCAGTCTCAAGCAGGAGTTAACACAGGCATGTGTCCCTTGCACACGGTGCCCTGCTTCCATTAGAATGTTTTGCAGCAAGATAAATTGGTCTCACCACCTCCTCTGCTGCAAGTGCTTATTCTAAAGAGGGAGTTTCTGATTCCAGCAGAGCCGCCCCCCCGGAGGTGTGGCACTGCGGGAAGGAAAGGAAGACTGGGAATTGCACTTACAGTGAATGGGAATAGATGGCTGCTCTTGCTATTTCGTCGAAAGAGCCCCTTCCTCAAGCAATACGGATTCCACGGATATTTAAGTATAATCAAGGTGAGAGAAAGAGTTTTGTATTAATACATATATGTATTCCTCCCTCTTCCAACGTCAGCAGTTAGCATGCCTGATGAGAGATGCTGCAAAGAAACGATTTCAGGTTGAGTGCATCACATACTGACTCACTGCCATGAAGCTCTACACTTCAACAGAATTCCTGGTGAACGATGATGAAATATTCATCAGTTCATATTTGTAAATGGCCCAGCAACATACTGAGTAAATGACCTCTGACGAAGTGCCTTGCATTAAAATGGAACAGCAACCAGCTGAAATGAGGGAACTACAAACTACGCATGTGTTTTGTCAGCACAAACAAGCAGCAAACACAAACAGAAAGAAATCTAGTTGGACTCATCATCCTGACAGTGAGAAACAAATGAGAAGCCAGCCTGTTTACTTCAGCAGGACCCACTGGTGGTGCTGCCTGTGGCAGAAGTGTGTAGGGCAACCTGAGCTAAGTATTACTTCCTACCCACTGTCACAAGCAGAAAGTGAACCAGGCAGGGCAGGATGTTGAGCTGCTTGTTCTCCCCACATGCTGGCCCTGATTGTTCATCACCTCAAGCACTGCTAGTCCTTAACTGCAGGTTTTGGTCCCTAAAATGGAAAACACAACCCTATACCCTCCAGAGGAACTGGGAAGCCTGGCCCTCCCAATAGATACGTGATGCTGAGCAGAAGCATCCCCACAGTGAGCATTTCTTGCCTTGCCTTCATGCTTTGCTGGGAGCCCCTGTAGAGAGTGAGCCATGTTTGCAAATGGGGCAGGCTGTGGGAATGGGGGTGCCACTCAGCACTGCTCTTTGTCTGGGGTGCTGCTAGCCAGTGCTGATTTAAGGAGCAGAAGGGTGGATTTTCTGTCCTGCTTTCAGCACTCATCACTATTCAGGATGCGTGTTTTCCAGGGAGGTTGCCAGAGCTGCACTGCACCGCTTGTGATGGTTAATCCTTGTATGGGAAAGCTCCACAACGGAAACTGTGAGGAGAATGCAAAATAAATTGGGAAAACCTAGCAAGCCATCGTCAGCCTCTGCAAAATGCAGAGACACCCAGGCTTGGCCTCCCCCGGACCTTTTCCAAGGTACTTTCTTGAAATTGAGCTTAAAAACCCATCTGTTGTTGCCCCAGGGCCTCACAGAGAGGTGAGCTCCTGCCGCCAGAGCCAGGTGGGTGATGCAGCCCTTTTTTTATCATTTATTTATTAATTAAACGCCCTGTGATAAGGCAGATCTACATGCAGGTCCACACATAGCTCTGCAGGCTCGGAGGGGCCTCGGCGGCCGGGAACTTGAACAAACAGCACCATCAGGTGGCTCTCCGGGAAATAGATGTGTGGAAGCACCCAGGACGTCTCCAGGCGGACCTGGCCATCCCTCCATTCTCCTCTTCCAACCCTCCCAGCAGGGAGGGCCCACAGCACCTCCTGGCAAAATCCAAGTCCAAATTTGTTAGAGAAAACTTCAATGGCAGCAAGACACATCCAGAAAAAGTGTTAAGGGAAAACTTTCGATCTGCTTCCTTCCCCCTTGGCATGCAAGTCTTTTACGTCCTGTCCTTTCCATTGCTGACAGCTGTGTGTATCCCAGCTCTAACTACATGGTTTAATTGCCTCCTTAACAGGCCACCAGGCACCCAGAGCATCCGTCTGAGCAGAGTACAAGGCTTAATTCCCTCCCTTAGCCTCTTCAATTTTTGAGGACACTGGCAAATCAATGTTTTCACCTTGAAAATGATTCCCAGTGTACAAACCACCTTTGGGGCACTGCTGGCATCCACCTCCCCCCACCAACATAGGGAAGGAGGAGGATGCCTTGTTCAGCCTCAGGCAGGTGCCCTTTCAGCAAAGACTGCCTTTGAAATAACTTGGCTCCTTCAGCCTATTTGCTACCTTCTCCTGCTGCTCATATATTTGGTCAGTGCAAAGTGGGAGCAGAAGCCTTTCCCAGTAACTAACCAGAGCAGCTTCGATCCCCTGGGAGTCACAGAGCAGATATAACCCCAACACATAAAGACAACTGATGAGAATTCAGCTTCTAGAATCCAGACCTCAGCCACTTCACAAACTCTGCTCTCAGGCTCCTGCTTGTCACCTTCACCTATCCCCCTAAAGAGAGGAGAGCACTGGATAAGACAATCTGAAGGAAAGAAAAATGCTTTTGCACCCACAGTGCTGCAGTGATTTCAGCTATACCCACACTATTTCCATGATTACCAGGGGAAGGACCTATGCCATCAGTCTCAGTTGCTTTTCTCACACCTGGATTTTAAAAGATTTTTCTTTAGGTTGTTCTCCACTACGGTGAATAATTAGATATTTCTGATTGTCTCCTAGCAGAACTAGGGTAATTTAAATATAAATGCATATAAAGAATATGTTTCATTGTTCATATACTTATTTCCTTACATACCTGTCTTCTATAAGTAAATATATGTATGCTTTACATTTATTTAAGATACAGAAATCAATAGGCACATAAACATATACACAGTCACATTCACAAACCTAGAGGAAAATTATTCAAAAGTGTGGTTACTCAGTTCCTCTAGGAAACACCTCAGTTCACAGTTTCAGCCTTGACTGCCCACTGTTAGACCTTACAGCAACAACTCTGAAAATCAGGACCTTCCATTGTTATGTTTGTGCTTATGCATACAGAAGTACTGATTTACATATCTAATTTCAGGCTTCTAATTTTCAAAAATTTGCAGCCTGAAGAGACAATCCAGTGTTTCCAGTTATACTGCCCCCAGGGGCACTTCGGTACAAAGCATATCATCCAGTCACCTTGAAGGGATGTCAAAGCATTGCAAGTTGTTGACAGCCCATCTCCAAAAATCTCTGCCTTCTGTAATAAAGAGACCTCCCAATTCCCAAATATGCTCAATGCAATAAAATTTTTGAACATCCCATATAAAGTTGATAATGGAGCACCTAACACAAAAGACAAAAAAAGAAGAGGAAATGAGATGATATTTCCCATCACGGCATCTGCATTAAACTCAATAGCTGCTTATTTCTACTATAATTGTGCCAAAGTCATTTTGAATTTCATTTTCTTTATGCACCTTGCTCTGAAGCTGAGATATTTTGGGAAAAACAATGCACAAGACAGTACTTAAATGCAACGGCAACATCTCACCAGTTGCTATTAATGATGTCAGAGGAGGTCAGGTGGGCACAGAAGTATTAATTGTCCCTACATTTGTACACTTTTTGAGTGGCTAAATAGCACCCAGGAGAACTGAGGTCTTCCTAGGACAGTAGGAACATAGACCACTAAGACAAAGGAATGTATTTTTTCCTGCCACCTTAAGTCTCTTTGCTTTCAAGCTCTTCCTCAGCCCTTGCCCTTTATTTTTCTGCAAAAGGAGAATGCAGTGCAAAGGGAAGTCAGCTTGCAGCAGCATTGGATCATGGGAGAGCCTGCACAAGCCACCTCCAGGCACTCTGTACCTCTTTTCTACTCTGGGCTGTCAGTTGTGCTGCTCTATTCTAAGTGTAGAGCCATGGAGCAAGATGCTTGGGGTGGATTTGTTGGCAGATCAGTAGGGAATCATAATATTCCTGCCAAATTCATTTTCTCATGTGACCTGAGCTTGACTTAGAACATGGATTTCCTACAGAGACAAGTTTGAGCAGTGCCAGGAATTTGAAAGCCAGGTGGTCTGCAAAGCTTCTCCCCAGGCTCTGAGATCCTATTTCCTCACGTCATTCTTTCCAGACAGCATGGAGTGCAGGCTGGGGTGCTCACAGCAAATTGAGTCCTCAAAACCAATGCAATTGCTCCTTCCCACCACCACAATCCTCTGGAAGAGACTGTGACAGAAGTGGGAGGAAGGATGAGCACGTTTTCTGCTAGGAAACAGATTCAGACAGGCTTTGACCAAGAATGCTGGTGAAACTTTTCTCTGCCAGAGGAAACTCTAAAAAAAAAATCCCACTTTTTCATCTCGGCAGCATCCAAATCTGGTTTAGCTAGTCCAAACTGTCGTGTCCTTGCTAACTCAGAAAGCCTATACTTGCCTATTTGGGAAACAAAGCTATCATGCAAAGGCAGATAGACAGGCTTTTCTGAAGAAAGCTATCCATAGGTTCACTGATCTCTTGGGACAAGAAAGTCCATATATTAATTTTAGATGTCTGGCAATCTGCATACTAGAAATACCTTATGGCTCTGATCCATACTGACTTCTATTAAGGAAACAAAAGCTAGAATGGGCTGGAAGCTCTCCCAGATGATGCTCTCTGAATATCCATTGAGGAAAAACAGCCTATCCTAATATATTACTAGCCCCATCCCTAAGAAACTCTCATTAAATAAAATAAGTTTGGCTCCCTGAAGAGGCACAACACTGGTGGTAGCACCGTAATGGGATATCAGACCAGGACCTGGACCAAATATCACAGAGTCACAGAATGTTTACGGCTGGAAGGCACCACTGGAGGTCATCTAGTCCAACCTGCCTGGTCAAGCATGACTCCCTACAGCACATTACTCAGGATTCTGTCTAGATGGCTTTTGAGTGTTTCCAGAGAAAGAGACTCCTCAGCTTCTCCGGGAAATCTGTTCTAGTGCTCAGTCACTCAAAAAGTAAAGAAGTTCTTACTCATGATCAGATGAAACTTCATCGGTTTCTGCCCATTGCCTCTGTCCTACTGCCTGGCACCACTGAGAGAAGCTGCTTTTCTCACTGTTTTGTCCCAGCAGGAACCAGGGGTAATGCACAGATTACAGCTGTCTACTTCTGGACTCCTTAATCTTCTTGTACAGCTAAGGAAGAATCCCTGACACAGAGCAGGGAGTAGCAGCCTCATCCTAAAATGGCTCCTGTCATTCTCTCTAGAAACATTACAGAAGTGGCAATGGTCCATCACACATATAATCCCATATCTATAATTGCTGCCTTGTTGGCAAATTCCCATCACAGATTGCACTCAGTTCTATCCCACCCTCACATCAGATGCAATCCACACCAACCTGTGCCTGCTGGAGCGCCTGGCTGAGGTAACAGGATGGAGAATAACTCACTGCACTGGCACTCTTGGGAGACAGAGAAGTGAACTCAGACTTCAGCAAGTTTGAACTTCTGTATCACCTCTGTCTCCTGAGGGCCCAAGGACGGGATGGATGTAGCATGTCCTTCTCCAGTCTCTCCCACTCCCCCACTCCTTCCTGTCTGCTGTAGATGCAGTCACGGCAGCCAAGCTCTCCCTGCACAATTACAAAAATGCTCAATGTGGAGGGAGCGATGTCTTCCATTGAGGCAGCATTTGAAACAGCACAAGGCACTGAGAAAGCAACCTCCCTGGTGTTCTTGTTGTTGGCATCATGCTGATGGCTAGGGGACACTCAGAAACCCCGTGTTTCTACAGTCAGAGAACAGGATAAACTCAGGAATAGCTTTGCCGAGAGAAACTGCAAACTTCCTTAACACACTTCCAGAAGAATGTAGCTGGGAGAGTGTCAGCAGAAGCTATGAAATTCATTTGCATCAGACTCACAACTTTCTGGCAGTAGGTTGACCAGTCTGAAATTCACTTCTTAAATCCATGAGAATCCAGTTTAAACTTAGTCTTTCTTCAGCTGCAGTTCCTCTGCTTTCATTTTTAGCGTGCATCCAAACAAATCCAACATCCCCATCCCTCAGTCAGAAAGGAGAGGAGAAACACAGGTTAGGGAACACTCAGGTACCAAAAGGGACCAAATGGCATAGTAGGTAAATGAAATCCCAAACTACTGCCCAATTTAAGCCCTGCTTTCTTGCCTGGAAGAGCCAAAATGTGCTTGTTCACAATGTCTGTCACTGGTAAGAGACTTCCACTTTCAATTGCTCTCCCTTTTACAGTTCTCTCTCTGAACAGACATTTCTTTACATATCTGCCAGCACACGATTATGAGACCATTTTTAAAGATTTCACATCAGGCCTCTGTGGAAATCAATTAGATCATTTTAGGGAAGGAAGATTATCAGTGCCAGGTGATCCCTAAGCACAAGGGCAGCTATTTTGGACACTTATCCCTTCTTGTAGGTGATTGTTCAATCCAAAACCCTGCTGAGTTGCCAAGTTCCCCAACATAATTCTTATGCAACTACGAAATTCCATACCACTGCACTGTGTGCATTTGGCTGTAGATACTTGATACCTATAGATATCACTTCCTGCCCTGTTGAGTCACCTGTAAACAGACTTTGTCTGTAGAGCCAGAAACTCTGTTCCTTAGATCAAACATTAACTAGTCCTTGGCTGAGTCTGCTCTGTCACAAGGTCCCAGGGCATATTATGAAAGGAGTGCCTGGACACTGCTGAGCATTTCCTAGGCAGGAAACTGAGCTTATTCTACAGAGTCACTTCCCCATGAACACAGAAGAAACTGCATTAGCCAGGATGGAGAAACATTTCCACCAGGAATGGAGAAACATTTCCCCCAGAGTTGCAAAAACGGATGGATACCACATGACTCAATTCAACTGTCTTGGTGTGCTGTTCCTTACTGCCTAACGCGCACTGATCTGCATTGATCCAAAATTACACTCCGGCACCTCAGTGTTGGCAAATAAATTCAGTCTATCCAGGAGGGCCACTGGGTTTTGACAGAGGCCATTGATCCACTGTGATCCTGATTCAATACCAATTTAAACATATTGCCTGGCTGAAGACCTGCTCACGAGCACAGTCATGAGGTAACACATGAGAGATTGACTTCTGACATAATGAGACCTGCCAAGTTCATGCTAAACCAAAGGCTGTTTCCATACCTAATTGAAGGTGCCTCACCAAAGCCATGCACTGAGAGGCAGTTCACAGAAGGGAGAATACAGCAGTGCGAAACACCTTTTCTTCACTCCTTTGAAGTTGAGGTTTCAAAGCTTCTCCTATTCTGAGCTTCATCTGAACAGGAGGCCACCTCCAAGGCAGGTCAGAGCTCTTAGCCCAGGAGAAGTCCCCATATTTTGAGCTCCAGCTCTCAAGAAGTAAAAAAGTCCCTTAACCCATACAGGCTATTCTGGAAGTGGAGCTTTCTTCTAATTGCAGTGCTTGGTCCTGGTGCTGGGAAAATTCCTCTGCTGGTAAGGCACATTTCCACAATGTTGCACCAGCACTTTCAAAAGAAGCTTTGAATTCAGAGAAGTGGTATTTTCTGAGGAGAACAGTATTCACTAGAAAATTCCCACCCACCTCAAAACCTAACTGCTGCAGCAATAATTCTGCACAGCTACTGAGACCGGTTGGTGGAACTGAGGAGAGGAGAGGCAGAAGTAAATGAATACTTTTTTCTTTGCACCAAAGCTGGTTTTGCCGCTTTTATCCTGACTCCAAGGCCAGAATTCCTTTTCAGTCTTAGACTACATACATTTGCATCATGAACATGCGATGTAAACCCCAAATAAATGTATGCACGTGTCATTGTCTCTGCTCTGTGTTACCAAGTCTGCTTTCCTCCTTCCCATTCCCTTATGCAAATGTGCACACTGAGGACAAGTTGACAAACACGACAACACTAGTCCAAGAATAACATCCCAAACTCTCAGTCATTCTCACTTCTCAGGGACGTATGTCACCTTAGGCGCATCACAAGCATGGCTATCCTCTCCAGAAAGCACCAGAACAAACTCATTTTCTCCTTGCATGCAAACAAATGGCAGAGTGATAGTATATAATACTCACCTTCCTGCTCTAGAATCATAGAATGGTTTGGGGAAAGTTTAAAGGTCATCCCGTCCAACCCCTTGCAATAAGCAGGTACATCTTCAACAGGATCAGGTTGCTCAGAGCCAGATCTAACCTGGCCTTGAATGTTTCCAGGCACTTTGGGCAACCTGTTCCAGTGTTTCACCAACTTCACCATAAAAAAATTCTTCCTTATACTTAATCTAAGAGTAAACTCTTATAGTTTCAAAGCAATACCCCTCATCTTATTGCTACAAACATAATTAAAAACTCTGCCCCCCTATTTCTTGTAAGCCCTCTTTAACTATTGAAAGGCTGCAATAAGATGTCCTGGGAACTTTTCCTTCTCCAGGCTGAACAATCCCAACTCTGTCAGCCTTCCCTCACAGGAGAGGTGTTCCATCCCTCTGTTCAGTTCTGTGGCCCTGCTCTGAACATGAAGAACATAGTTGCTTCATGACAGCAGCCTAATTTCACCACTTTTCCATGACTGCCCACCAGCTTACTCCAGGAAAGACTAGTTTTTAACGTGAGGGAAAGGCTTTACACTGCATACATCTATTACAGCTGCACAGCCTAAGGTGTGTATGTTGGTGCAAGCGCACACCCTCTCACTTGGCAGCAGATGAGCCAGGAAACTTTAGTCTGTCGCACAGGCTGTAGACTCCAGATGGAGTCCTGAAAAGTTGTAACAACACACAAACTTAGTTTTCTGAACATTTAATATAAATGATAAAGAGAAGAAAGTTCTTTCCTTTTCTCCATACTACTGACTACTCCCTTTTCCTTAAAGCTTTAATTTTAAAATGAGTAGTTAAAATCTAAAAAGTAGCTAACAGAGTAGTCTGCTACTATATAAGGTGTTAAAGTGAAATTAATACCTTACCTGTATAAAACCACGCAGACTTATGCTATATATTTCAAACAGCACCAGTGTTCCATGAAGAGCAGATAGATCGGAGCAGCAGTTCAACCCCAGGCAGCCACTAAGGGCTTGTGCTGAGAGCATGCCAGGACTCAGCAAAGCTCAGCTTTACAGTGGTTACAAAGAGTAGGGAACATCAGACCCGTCTGCAAGTCCTGCTTCCATTTTGTCACTTTGCAGCAGTCTCAGCGCTCTGGTTTGGTCTTGGAGCACTTGAAGAGACAAGGGGTGACTGGAGTAGCTGGGTTCCCACCCCAGGTGCTGGGTTGGCAGCTGACGGGGCTGGTGGATCCCAGAAACCTTCATGCCCCATGGAAGGAAGTAGCCTTGGGGGCCTCAGGCTCCACTCTCTGCTCCTGGCAGGGCTTACAAGGTGCATGAGCCCCATCAGGCACGCTGCTGAGGGCATAGCACCTCAAGCACCCCCAGCTCTGGAAATCTCAGAAAACAAAACTCACCTTCTCTCAAGTACAGCTGGAAACGGGGTGAGGGGGTGGCACATTAGCTTGTATTGCATTTCTGGGCCCTGTTCTTTTTGAACTAAAATATTAAATACACTATTACAAGCACAGTAGGAAAATTTTACTTTTATGGAGAGAAAAGGTATCACCTCTGGAAAGTCTTGTCTGTTTGCTGAGAAATTTTCACTCATTGTCTTTGACTAGAAGGAGATCCATGCTGAGAAATATGAGGCAGAAAGCTTTTGTTCTGAGCAAATTGCAAGAGAAAGGAAGATAAATCAGTGAAGCTTTTAATATGAAGTTTTCCCTCTGGCAACATTTCGTTGTATGATACAGGCATGCAAAGATGCCAAAGGCAAAAAGAAATTATTTTGGCTTGAAAGAAAGAACTTAAACTTTGGTGAGGACTCACCTGATACTGGACTTGCTCAACAGAGAAAAAAAAAATCCTTAAATAAAACACACTCTTAAGAGGAAACCCCATTGCTGAGGTGAAGCATTATTCAGGTCTACATTTGAAAAAGTTTTGCAAACACAAGTACTTGGCTGGGAAGATAAGAAAAACAACATACCTATAACTATCTTGGCAAAAGTCACAGCGTGGGTGCAGCTGTACGAGTGCAAGCAAGAGGCCCCTCTGGACCACCAAGCCCCATGACTAGCTAAGCCTCTGCAGGGAACCCAAAGAGTAATTAAACAATTCAAGGGCAAGGATGCTGTGTGAGCACAAACCAGCCATTTGGAGGTGGGGGGGGAGGGGGTGATTTGCTGTATCAGCAATCTTGTTTCAGACAACCCAAAAAGTTACAGACATTAATGTAACATTATCTTCTTACCAATGTGCCTTGTATCTCTTTACTCTTCCCAACTACATTGCAGATAAAATAATCTTCTTGATAGGGAACAAGAGATTTTTTCACTCTTTAATATGTCAAAAATATCTGAACAAGGTGAAGAGTGCTGTAGGTATATGAAGCCACTGCCCCTCTAGGTAAATAAATTTCTTTGCAGACATTTTTGAGCTGTTTATATCCATGGTCAAAACCTTCAGTCAGGCAGATAAAGAAACACGCTTGTTGGCCAGATAAGCAATGTGCCAAAACAGAATTCCCTCTGCCAGAACTGAAACCACTTCATTTAGATGTAGTTTCTCATCCCACAGGCTTTGGGTGTTTGAAGGGAAAGTAGTTCTCAGAACATATGGAGTTGGTAATAAAGCTCTTTCTAGGAGATACAAGGATTACAGAGGGAATGAAATGGCGAAAGTATCTGCAGTACACGTTGTAAAACTTGAACCACTCCAAGTAAAATTCCCTTCCCACTAAGAAAGAACAACATGGTGGGACAAAGTGGAAGTGACAGCGTGGCTTTCCAAAACATTAGCTATGTCATGGCTGTTTCCCCTCAGAACATTGGCTACCCAAAACCTGCTTGAGACACACATTCCAACTTCGCACTCACAAAAAAGAATCTTGTGACTTGTCATTTTGAGTCAGTGTCAGCAGCACTGCCAAAAAAAAAGGATGAAAGAGCTGTCTTAAAAGAGCAAGAGAGAGTCTATGCACCAGACGGGGAAACAGTGCCTGTGTGTATCAGAGCTCCCAAGCTCAGCTACAAGTCGGATTTGGTTTCTGCTAGATCTACCCCAGGCATCCTACTTCCAGTGAAGCAGGAAGACTTGTATCCCACAAGTCCAGTGTTGTTCCATGTTTCTAGGCTGTCTACTTGTTCTTAGACCAAAATCTCTAGAAGGCAAGGCAAAGACACGTAGATATCTGCAGAGAAGCTGCCTTCTGCCAAGAGGACTGCTTGGAGTCAGACTTCAAAAGCCACAACCAATGGCAACACTGTTCCAACAGGATGGGGCGGGCAGAGGGAAGGGTGGTAAAGAAAAGCCCATTGTCCAGGAAAACCATTCCAGTCCGGACCAAAGTTCCATTTAACCCGGTAACTTGTTCCCATCAGTGTGGACAAGTAGGCATGCAGAGAAGAGTAAAAGCAGGCCAAGCACGCTTGCTTTCTCCCATGTATTTTTGCAACTTCCAATGATTTTCATCTCAGGATAGGTCCTGATCCTGATTTGGTTTGTTTATTGAATGATCCCCAGTTGGTCTCTCTTTGAAGCATTTATCCTATCTTTTTATTTGCTTTGTTCATTGCTACTGAGCATTAGCCTGACATTTTAAGTGAAAGACCATGACAATGTCCTTCTTAAAAAAAAAAAAAAATCCAGAAGTTACGTTCTCAAGGTCCTGATCTGAAGTACTTTGTGTTTTGTAATATATTGCTATATACAATTTTCACTATCTTTGTAAATCTTTGTAGGAAGACACTTTTATTTTATGTGATTTTAGTTTAAATATATTACAGTAACCCTAGACATTGTCTCTCCCTACTATTCCCTTTTCAATTGCTCTTGCTTTTGTCAACTATCTGCAGGGTACAACCCAAGTCCAGTCAAACCAGGTCTGTAATTCAGATCTCATTATGTGACTCATATATGTTCCGTGCCTAAGGACAGTTGCCTGGATTCTCATTCTGGCCCTGGACATAAAATTTACCATTATGAAAGCATCCAAAAATATGAAGCAAACCTGAGCCTCATTATTTAAAGCAAAGCCTCTTGGATTGCACTGAATTGGCTTTTAAATTTAATACATTGTGGTTCAGATCTTGGCTGCCTCTTTAATCTGTGTGGGATTACTTTTATTACCTTCATTGAGGCCAGGATTTTGCCTGAAGAATAGCTCTACCATTTAGGATTATTTCATGATTACCTTGTTAGGTGCTTTCCTGTTTACTAAACAACGTAAGTTGTCCCCTGTTCAGCTTTACTCAGTGGCAGAGCAAATGATACTTGCAGCCTTCAGAGCAAGAAAGACTGAGATGGCCAAAGTGATCTTTTACCCAACTCTGTTATGCTACGGAGCCAATTTCTCCTTGTCTCCAGCTCACAGAAGACTATTGCAGACATTTGCTTTAGGGTTGACTTTAACTTGTAGCATTTTTCCAGTTGGTTCTCTGTCCAGAAAAAGACCTTTCTGGCAACTGCAGTTTGAAATTCTATTCCAGCCCTGGATCTTAAACTGAATCAGAGAATTTTACTGGAGATGAAGGAACTCTCCCTTTTTTCCTTCCTGATCAATTCCTGCCATCTACACCAGCCACTAATTTCTGCATAAAGCACATCTTTAAAAGAGCTAGTGCAAATAACAAATGTGCATTTTCACTAGAGGGCCATTAAATAACCAGGAAGACAGGAGGAAAAAAAATAAGTCTAGGTTTACCCGACTGGGTATAGTGCTAAATTGTATGTTCCCAAAAACCACTGAACAAAATCAATGTAAATGAAGGCTTTAGCATAGTCAAGCAGAAAGAATTCGTTCCCAAAAGTTTCAAGACTTGCTTATGTGGTGTCAGCTTTATCAGACACACCTCCCTTCCCTCCAGACGACAGATTTGTTACTAGGAAAAACATAGAGACCAAACTGTTCATCTTCCAAAATTTGGGCTGACTTTGTGTGATTAAGATGGGGCAATTTGGATTGCAACTTTTTTCAGACAGAAGGCTGCAAAATAAGCCTGTCTGAAGTCTTGTCCCAAATGCTTTGACTTTCAGATAAGAAACTGGCAGCAAGAGGAGAAATAAACACATTGCTGCATTGTTCCAGCAGGCACCGAGGCAGGACTACGCCGGGCAGTGAGTAGGTGTGATTAGCTCATTTGTCATTAGTTTAACACCAAGCAGAAAGCAGAAGTCTAAGTACACGGAAATAACACCCTCCAATTCTGGTTAGCCTCTTGTTTATACCACACTCTGGGAAGCTGAGGCTGCACTTGCTCACTTAACCCTTTTGCAGGCACGAATGTTGTAACTCCTGTGTCCCTTGGAGAAAGGAAGGAACACCTCCCTCCAGAGTGTTAGCAAGAGACAGAAGTGATCCTGCAAACTACCACCACCACCATGAAGACATCAAATGCTCTTCTTCTCATCTTAGTCCTGCTTTACATCAATGCCAGCACAGAATGGCCTACGCACACAGTCTGCAAAGAGGACAACTTGGAAATACATTACAAAAGCTGTGGTGAGATTTTTTTACATTTCCATTTTTCTTTTAGCTGCTCAACAGAGTTGTTCTTATGCAGTGAGTGATGCTTATAAGCCAGGCAATGAACGGAAGGGTTACACTCCCAAACCTACACTGAGTTTCACATCTAAAATATTTTTCATCTTTCAAGTATAGCTGGTTTTGGTTCACACACACACAAATATAACTGTATTTAGAGGATAATAAAGAGGAAATAATGTAACTTAATTCAGAATAATAAACCGCTATGAAAAACACAGTTTAGCATGAAAGAGACGACTAAGATTTTTGTCTTAAAATTAGGTTAAAAAAAAAAAAGTAGGAAGACCCTAGGTCTTTAACTTTTTTACCCCTGGGTTGAAACAGGCTCTTCAATGCACTGATCTGCTGCTTTCCTAATGTGCAATGAGGCTGTGGTGATGTGCTTCCTTTCCTCCCACTTGGAGCGACAAGGGACGCAGTGTGACAGTGGGAAGGATTCATGTTCTCTGCCATTGCCTCTGTGCTTAGCGAGACTTCAGCAGCAGCCCTTACCAGAGGCATTTCCCAGGGATCACAGGGTTTTGTTTGTTCTTGAAATCTGTAGAGAAGAAAAGGAGCAAGCGACACTGGAATTGACTGAAAATTAATTCATTCAATGGTGCCTGCTTTTCACCTCTTGCTTTGCTGGCCGTGTGCCCCTCCTATTGTGTTGATCTGCTTTACAACTGGGACAAAGGGAATTAGATTCACAGACGCCTCATTCATTTTCCGCACGTGATTTGAAAAGCGATTCATGGCAAATGAGCACCCTAGAGTTTGTTTTTCCAATTCATCCAGTTACAAAGGGTTTTCCCGAGGGCTTTTCCTCGCCTGTAGCTTTCATGCGTTTTTGCACACCCATTAAAATAAAGCCAGTGAGGGACAAGAGAAGTAAATAAATATTTGTAATGCTATTCTTTACTGGCCTGCTCCCAGGGGGCTAAAGTCAGGCTTCACATTCTATAAATGGGTATAACACATTAAGAAAATATTTATTAGATATTCAATACAAACTTTAGTATTATCTTCATTTTAGTAAGAATTTATTGCATAAGTGAATTCTGTTCCCTCGACAGGTCTCAGTCAGCATGAGATGCCTTGACACAGAGGCACAGGCTACAGTTTGCATCAATTCGAAGTATGATGAATTTGTCTGCTGGCATGTGCCAGTTAAATGATGCTTCTTACTGTGCACATCACTGGCCTAGCTAACAATATGCATTTGTTTAGAGTCATTTGTTTCTGTCACTTCTTTTGGTTTGCCATGCACAGGAAGATAAGAGGTATATTCATTCAGGGGGAACTCACAGCTTGAGAAGCACGAGCCAGAGATCATAGAGGTCAGGTCCCACCACTTAGAGTGGTCTTCTGTTCTCCTGGGCACAGCTATGCGAGATGAAAAGATTACACAGATGTGGAAACAATGCAAGAATTAAATAAGATTCCTTCTTTGAAGTCAGGTTCCTTGCTCCCTTACTGCTCTGTCAGATTAAAGTTGAGACAACTCACAACTGCCATCACAATGTCCTGCCTTGCCTTTTTCCAGAGGCTACCACATGTGCAGCATCAGCCCAGGATACACCATCTGCATTGCTGCTGATGCAGTTCATAATCTGGCAGTTTGCATAAAGGTGAAGAATACAAGGTTTGGGATCGAGCCCAATCATCTATAGGTGAGGAGGATAAATCCAAGTACACTAGTCTACATCTGCTTCAGAGAAGACACAGTCCTTACTGAGGTCACTGGCAAGTTCACTATGGTGGCCCAAGGTGCTGATCACCCTTTCAGGAGAGAGAGAGCTTTGTCCCTACTTCATTTCACTGTAAACCATAACTAGATGGGCAGAACATAACTCCATTTTTCATCTGTGTCCTGCTAATTGTTCTCACCCAGGAGGACACAGACTTGTTTGTGTTTGACAAGACCCTTTCACAACAAACCTTCTCATGACAAATTTATAATGTCAGCAAACGCAGAGTTGATATTAGGCAACTGCCCATCCTCTTTAGCTATTTCAGAGGAATACTGTCCCATACATCCCTCCAGTCTGAGAAATCCCTTTGGTATTTCCTGCTGCACTGAAGATATCAGAGCATGACCCATTTTGGGGATAACAGGAGCCACAGTGAGGTAACAAGTACAAAATCTTGGGTAAAGGACTGCCTGTTGGTTTCAAGAGGGTGAGGATTTCACCTCTAACGTTGTTACTATAGACTATAGATGTTATCAGTGAATTAGGATTGAATCAAGTAAGATATAAAGAGGTTGAGAGAATTTTAACCAAGTACTTCACAACTTGTTTCTGGAACTGAATGTCCTCTATCAACAAATTGTTATAATTCAGTCTGAGCATTTAAAAAGCAGCCAAGTACCCATTTTTGCTTTGCTGTTTATCAGGTCCTCTCTTATAATGCAGTAAAAATCTGACTAAAGTCAAAAATATGAGCTAATGTAACTGGGATTAATGAAACAGAGAAGTTTAGGTGGATAACTGAAGACAGACAGAGAAAGTGTAGCAATCTCCTGTACCCAGGAGTAAGTCACAATTGCCGGTCACAAGCAATTGTTCTAGCTGCACCCTGCTCCTATAGCACATAAGATACAGGCATGCATCAGGCCCCCAGCCTCAGCCCATGCTCTGGATCCTATAGAAAGCATCCCCATTCCCACTCAGCCACATCAGACTAAGTGTTCTGTAACCAGGACTCCAAGTCATGCATCAAAAGAAAGGGCTAGACAAGACCCTAGTGATCAGTATCATGCAACTGTAAAAAAGCAATCCAAAAGAAGTCAGACAAAAATTCTCAGCAGCAAGCCCATGGTAAGAAAATCAAGCTGAGAGACAGGTGGTCTAAAAGTAAAGTAAATAGAGAGTGTGTTGCCTTCTCTATGTAACCGCAGGAGACATAACACCGAGACAGTCTATAAATAGCAAAACATTTCCTATTAGGGCCACTCTTCCTCCCAGAAACAAGTGACAAAAATGAAGGAAGATCTCAAATGACCACAAATCATTTTAGAAACCTGGGCAGAGATCCCGAGATAAAAGCAGCCCAGGTTAACATCTCTGACTGAGAAAAGAGAACCGTAATTGGCAAGTCTATGCAGACATGAAAAGAACCTGCTACACAAATGGCCAATTTCTGTCCCTTTTAATTTCACTGTAATAATGCTTTTGATCTTTCCAGGTACATTTTAAAAGGCAATTGTCTGGGAAGGGAAGGGCAGGTAGGCAGTGGTAACAAAGTGCCCTGGGCAGATTCCAGTGTTATTTGAGTAATAGGCATCCACTTGGAAGTGCAAAGTGCAATGCAGTCAGAGACTGCAGAACATAACTCCTAAACACGTCTACCAGCACCTGCTTCTAGATCATTCATGTAAAGCCTAATTGTCTTAATTAGCCACGAAAACATTCTCACTGTGTAGTGTTCAAACGGGACCCCCTTCATAGGGGAAAGCAGGTGATTGCTCCTACAGACACATGAAAAATATTTTCCAATTATTTTTACAGCTCTTCCTTGAAATGTTAGGTGGGCCTGCTTCAGAATGCCTGCTTTTGTTTTGACCAGCAAAAGCAGACCAGTATGCTTGGTGATTATTTAAGTTCTACGTTTAGATTAGGACCTGGGAGATTTCAGAGCTGCCCACTCCCTGAAACTGTAGGTTCCTTTACAGTGCAAAAAGACTGATTAGGCAGAAGGTTCTAATAAAGGGTATGGACACCATCAACCATTAAGGACTTTGTTTTCTGTGCACTGGAGTAAATAACGGGGAATTTCAGGCAGACTTTCAGAAGGGTCAAAGTAGTAGTATTCAAAGATGACATCTTCAGAAATACTCCCAAAGCTTTTTAAAACACTGTTCAGACCACATGAGATTTTTAAATATCATAGACAAACATATTTTCCCAATTAATATCTGATTTCGTTTGCTTTTTCTTCTCTTTTCTCTCTGAAGCAAGGTTAATAGCCACTAAAGTTTCAGGGGAAGGAGCAAACAATCAGTATTCATTTCAACCTCAAGAACCTAAATATGAAATTGGCTGCACCCTTTATAAGTTTTATATCTGTGTATCTATAGATTTTAAAATAATAAAACATATATAGAGGTATGGGTAACCATTTGCTTTAATTCATGTCTTCTGCTAGACAAAGAACCAGGGCAATCTGGTCATCTAGAGAAATGTTTTTACGTGACAATGCTTCTTCCAAAACAGAGGAAAGTCAGGCTGAACTTATGTCCAATTATCTCCATGCTTGCTTGCATAGTTCTGTGTCACACTTGAAGCAGTGTAATTTCTATAAACCTTTTTCCTGGCCTCCAGTGGTACAGTAGGAGAGGGCAGCATTGCCCACTTTAGTACACACTTGCCGTAGATTGCATTTATAGATAGAGAAACTCTCATTTGTATGGCTTTTCTTTAAATGTGTGGGCTCAGATTTGGATCTCTGTTACAATGGCCCCTTGAACTCAACAGGGTGTAGAACCTGCTCTGGTCAGACAGTGCAGTATAGACATGCTCCTGTTAAACTCTGTATTGAGGGAACTTTTCAGTGCTTAAAATAAAACAAGTGGAGACAGACTAATTAGCTCACAATTTCCTGATGATTTGTCTGTCCTTTCTGAATAGTTTCAGGCTTACTAGGGTCCCTCTCACACACTCATATACTTTCTCCTACATACTGAGAGGTCAACAATACTATTTTTCTTAAATTCCACTTGTTCCTTTTTTTAAAATATACCTGTAACATGTAGCCCTGCTCAATCAGCAATACCAACTTGTAAACAGTACTGCTAAATTGACATCACTGCAGCACTAATTTTACAGCATATCACTTTCTGTTCTCTATGCCAACCACTGTAACCAGTCCTTTTCCCTCCCTGACCACACACTTATATTCTTTACTTAAAGGATATAAGTAATCTGATAGCTTCATCTGGGAAAGAAAGGTCTGCAAAAAAATTCTCACTCATGCCTCTTCAGGGCAAAAATTCTTCTTCTCGGTAAAAAGAGGTTCTTTTTCCATTACTCTTTGGGTTTTTGGCAGACGGATTGAGCCAGATGCTTCTCTTGGACTTATTTATTTATTTCCCTCAAACAGTCTCCAGCAATTGCTTCTGCTTCTAAATTATTTAAAGCCACACGACACCAACTCCCCTCTGATCTTCTGTTGCATAGATTGCTAATGGGCAAACAATCAAAGAACTTAAGAATTCCACTTGAAAACAATTTTTTTGTTTGTTTACTCTGTCCAAGCCCTCTTACTGTCATAGCTTTGCTGTTGTACTCATCTGGTATAACTTACTTATTCCAAGGGGAAGACCAGATGTGTACATGTATATTTCTGGCACCAGATCCTAACAAACTGAAACTATCATCAGAATCAAGGTAGCATAGTTGTGAGTGCACATGCAAATCTTTTAAAATTTTGGTTCCTCTATGAATTAAAACTGTCTCATCTATTTCATTCTCCACATCTCATTAGAGGATTTAAACTTTCTTTTGCTATGTGAACTCTTGAGGTGGTTCTGAACATCATTTTACCCTTCTTTCAGAGGCAGAAAGTACTTAGTAAGTTTTAAAATGTAAATGGCAAAGAGGAGCAGGAGATAGTTTCATACCTCCAAGGTACTCTGGCAGAAACATTATTTTTGATACCTAGACTGTAAATCTTTCAGTAAAATCAATATTAATGCTTTCAGTGAGACTAGTAGTGGTGAGAATTTACCTCAGCTGAACTTCTTTACATTTTCCCATCTAATTTAGTTCTCAGTGGTTTCCTCACAGTGCCAAATTCTTCACCAAATCAATTAAGGTCCAGCACCATGGACTGCAAAAGATGGTTGCTTATGTGTGACAGTCTCTCCTGCTTATCTCCAGCTAATAATTCTAAACTGATTGGCATATTTTTCACCTGCTGACTTTTGCCACGTCTTTGGTCACTGTAACCACTGAGTCACTAAGGTAAATGTAAGGATGACTGGGAACAATTCAGAAGGCAAGCCATAAAAAAATATGTTCTCCCCTTTGAAAACATATAGGAGAGACATACCTTAAAAATGGTATATTACATTAGTCAAGAAATACTGTGGGCAAGGCAATACTGTCATTTGCTGTGGGACACTGAATCTCAGTCTATGGAGGGAGCACTCTAATACACTAAACAGGTGAGTCACAGCCATTTTAACAATTTGATAAAAATTTAAGATTAGCTCCTGTATTATATAAAGCAGAAATTATCAAAAGGCACATTAACTGCATAAAGTCAGGAGCAAGAACAAACCACAGCTGATAATAAGTGCTCCTATGCAAAGCTTTCTCTGTAAGCCTCTAAGCAATAAAGCATTGCTACACTTTCTTGACATTGCCACATCATCTCATCTAGAGCTGTCATCAAGGCCTCAAAATATCTCTAGACCCTACTATGCTTACAGTTTAGCAAAGAAAATAGAGGCAGGAGATCAGGTGCTCACAGCAATTTAATATCCATCGGGAAAAATATCCAAAGTATTCTAAGAAAAATGAACACAACAAAAACTACAAAACTACTTCAGCATTATTGTGTGTTGGTGTCACTGTACCAACTTTAAGGAAGCAACCTAAAACTAAGGAGAAACAGTGGCCATGAGGGACAAGACGTCCAAATGCCCTTTACAGATTCACCACGTACCAAATCAAAACCCTTTGATCTGTTCCAGATGCTGCTTTTAGACTCAGGAGAGCTTCTAGTTGCCAAAAGCTAGCATTTTGAAAACTACCACAAATTAATTCAATGCTTCAGTTTCCTCTTCACCTGAAGATGGATGGCTCCTGTCAAATGATCCAGCGGTGATCAGGCAGGTGGGAACCCAGCTAGTCTCCTCAGCAGAGGGAGCATGCCATTCCAACTGCAGCTTACTGCCATTCTCCTGTGGTGGATTTAAATCCATCCTGGGAAAATGGGAACATTTAGCCCATTTGTGTGCTGCTGATTACTGTTCTGTACAATCAGCGGTATAGCTGCTATCCCAGAGCATGGCATGTGTCTGACAGCAGGGCAGTTTACAGCAACGTTTGGTTCTATTTCTGACACAAGTCTGAAAGTCTGTTGTGAATCCCCAGTCATTCTGGCAAGCACTGATGTCCAGAGATCTCAGTCTCAAGTAGGGCAGTATGAAAAAATGATTAAAAAAACACCACAACACATTGAAGAGGGAAGAGACAGCTCTGATTAGGAATACAGGCAGTTACTGTAAGTATCTTATTCATGCCGTGCATGGTGTTTTCTTACCAACAGAAGAACAAAGACTTTCTCTCTCTAATACAGTCCCTGCTGGGCCCAAATTAATGCAGTATTTTCTTGTTACACTGCTGTAGTTGAAGCCTGCCCTGTCTGCCTTTCTCTCTCAAGCTAACTAGGACAAATCAGGATTATCAAGTACAGATCTATATGTGCTATCTCTCAAAGCCTGCATCTTTCAGTTTTGTCCTCTTAAACAGGCTTGGATAAAGCTTTGTCATACCACACAAAGCATAGAAACCCCCATTTCCAAATACCACCTCTGGCAAAAGCAAGGAAAGGCTCCAAGAACCTTCAGACACTGAGCCTCCCCTCAAGCCTCGGCCAACAGCTCTAACGAGCCTGCTCACAGGAAAGGTCTTCAGGCAGGAAAAGGCAGGGATACTCAGGGCATGTCTTTGACAAGGCTGCTTTCTGCATGCTAATGACACCCCCACCCCCAAACACAGCCCTGCAGCTGCAGAGAGCCCCTTACACTTTCTGTCTTTACAAGGGTTTCCCTCCACCTCAGCACATCAGTCTGATGCCAGCAAATCTCTTCCTCCCTTCTCCACCTGACATTTGGAGAAGCCTTCTGAGTTATTGTTTCTGAATATTTGCACATTTGGACATCAGTAACACTCAGCAATGAGTTTTATTTGAAGTAACAAGAGACAAAATCTTTGTCTTTTGTTTAAACTAACTTTGTAAGACACTGAAACCACCTTGCTCCAAAACTAAGGCCATAAGCACCAGCCAGGAATGCCTGTGTCTTAATCTAACCAAGAAATATGTAACTGCTCTATGCATTACTAGTGTTCAGTATTCTTGAGAGAGGACTGGAAATTATTTAACTTGCATAAACACTTTTTTTTAAGTCGCATTTTAAGTTTCTTTTGCTAGCGTCCTTGGCTATTTTAGCTTATAGATTATACTGAAACCAAATCTTCAGTCTTCCCTCTACAGCCATGTAAGTTTTATCAGAAAGGAAGCAGAGTTACTCACTCCATTAGACATCACCAAAAGCTTTGGAGGTTTGGGCTTAAGCAACCTCAGAGACCACAAGTTGATAGCACTGTTTGCAAAGGGGAACTCCCACAGTCTGTAACCCCAGGACATTAAGGATACACGAACTCTAATCTTCCCTATTCCTTCTCCTCTATGTCGCCTAAGCAAGCCAGAAAAGTTCAGGTGATAAAACATACAGCGACTGTCTGAACTAGGCAAAAGCCTAGAGTTGGTCATGGCTAAGGCAAATGTCTTGGGATGAAGTATTCTCATGATAAAGTAGACACAGCCAGTGTGAGTCTCACAATTTATTCTGCTCTCCTCTGAACAGAGGTCACTCTGCCCCTCCCAGACACGTCTGGATGTGGCAGTGGCATGCAGTGAAGGCAGGCCCAAAGGGAAGTTCATGAAACTGAAGGTGCTCAGGGAAATGTAGATGCATAACCAGAGAGCTGCTAATTCACCTGATGCTTCTTCCTCAGTACCTTATAAGTAGATTCCAGTGTCAAATATAACCTTGAGCATTCAGGTTAATTTATTTAAATAGACATTAAAGGGAAGTTGTTGAACGAATACATAAAGTCTGAAATCCCAAACAGTTCCTCATTCTTTCCCTCTCCTTTCATCACCTTGAATGTTGTAAAGACTAATGATTTAATTTTATTAAGAGCTTTGAAGGTGAGGAGTATTGGGTAATTGCTAAATGTTTCTTCCTTGTGCTAATTTCCATCTCCTCTAGCACCAGCTTGTCCTTATATGAACCTGGCCAACTGCAGTTATGGAATTTCATTCAATTCTGTGGCTTATCTGCTCCTAAAAGTATTATTTTGAAACACCCAAAGCTTACCAGTTTGGAGGGTCCTCTTACCACTCCAAGGCTTACAGATGTGGACTTTTACAAGCAAAGCTCATCTGCTAGCTGCTGCTATTCACTCATACCACTGATTTTCATGCTCATATGGGAACAATGTGATTTTAGAGCAGATTCAGATGAGAATGAAGCCAGTAGAGGATAGCTTAAAAGATGGGGGAAGGGAGAGAGAAGAATAAAAGACAGAGGCTGTTGTACACCAGCACAGCAAAATTCCTAAAACAGGTGCTTCCCATCTGTCCATGCAATTTCTGTAATGCCCAGTTAGTCACCCAGCAGCTCAGGCTCTGAGGGACATAGCCACGGAGGGTTAGCACATTTTCATTCCCAGCTGTCGGCTTCATCCTGTGCTCTGGAGATCCCCTCCCAAGAGGCTGCAAGGACAGCCCCAGCTTGCAGCCCTGGGCCTTTGTGCACACCCACGTTCAGCAGAGGCAGGAGCCAGTGGCCCCAGAGCTGCAGTAACCAGGGCACAAAAGGGAGTTCCCATCTGTTGTCCTCATCACTGAGGCTACACTGCTGTAAATATGTCTGAGCTAATTCACCCATGAACCTTCTGCCAAGAACAAAAGCAGGGGGAAAAAACTCTAGAAAGAAAAGTTTGGGAACTCATCTGAGCTTCTAGGCTGTACTACACACACCTGCTCAGTCTTCTAAGAAAAACCGAGCCAAACCCATCACTGTGAGCACCTTGAAATAGTAAGTCAGGCTGAAATCTTGCACTGTGGTGCCAGTGCACATGGAAAAGCACATCCCAAGTCAATAGAGCAACAAATCTCCACCAGAGTACTTGGGAAAGGGTGAAATGGGCAGTGGGATGCATGGGCTCAGCTGACACTAAACCATGTAAGGGGTGGTCAGTGGCAGGAGGCCAGGTACATCCCAAATTCACCTCTCACAAAGCAGGACTGTACTACAGAAGCCTTCAGTGCTAGATACAGTTGGGAGCTCAGCATCAGCCACAGCATCAGGTTCAAATAACATATCTCAAAGATCTTGGAGTGCACTGATTGTTTACAAAAGCCAAAGACTTTCCCCTTTCCCAGAGCAGTTGCCTGAAAGATTTAGAACTGTCTAGAGAGAAACTTGAGTCAAAATCCTGCTTCCAGACACCTTCCATGCTAGCTGTAAATGTGTTGCAGCCCAAGTCCTTCTCACTAGATACACAAAAAATGGCCTTTTCCCCCTCAGTAAGCAGATTTTTACTGATAAACCTCAATGTGTTTGCAAAATTTCCAACAACATTATGAGTGTTGGTGATATATCAAAGCTGAACTGGAAAAGCAAAATTCTGCAACCAGTTAAAGAGTTTCTAGCTTTTAATTATGGAAGAGGGAGCAGATTGAAGGGAGTAGGTGGAGGGAAGTCTGGGAACATACAGTACTGTGCACCATGAAATGTTGCAGGGAAGTGGAAGGCTGAAGGGCAGCCCCACATATTTTAGAGATCTAACAGTAAATGTTATTGCTCTGCACATGTGAAAGACATAACATGTATTTTTTTCAGTCTAACCAGCTCACTTCAGATTGAAGCAAACAAGGAAGAATAAGTATTAAAGCTCCATAGGAGACACACAGTGACTCACAGTTGTACATCTGAGATGAAAAACAAAAATGGCAAGTGCCTTGAGTTGCCACTGCTACAGGAGGGACTCCTCACAGTTTAAGGAAAGAGGGGTATGGCACAATCCCCTAGTGCATAAAGCCCAGCTGAATTTACAGACTTCTTCACTTATCAAGTGGCTAAACCCCACTATTTTCATTAATTTCATTATAGTAGCAACATTTCTCCCTACGTGTTTGGGAATCCAGACTCCCTGGCACCATAGCTTTAGCAACACAGCCATCCTCTCAATTGATTTCAGCAGGAGGCCCTCATATATGCCACAGTATCTAAGACTGCAAAGTTGGATTGCAAAGTCCGAGCAGGAATTTCCACAGGGATGGTCAGAAAATTAATTGGGGGTCCTTTTGGCAGTGGAAAATTTTACATTTCTCGGCAACAGAGTAACAACACAAAATCCAAGTGCTCCAATTCAGAAATTTTGCTGGAATTTCTCATGTGAGTGCTTCCACACTCTCCTCTGAGGACCAGACAACACTGCCTGGATATGTCAGGATCCTAGGCTGCATCACTAGCAGTGCAGTAAAAGACATCCATAGCTACAATACACTATGAAATGTGTCATCTGTCAGAGGAGCTCAACCTATAGAAATAAACAGACATCCAAACTAAAGCCTGAGATCAGGGTCATTGTAAGAAGCCCAAGCTTTTCAGAAAAGCTTGGTTTCATGAATATACCCTTTCCACTCAGTTACTGATGAGAAATTTTAACCTAAAAGTTCAATTTCTAGCCCTAACATCATGATTTAATTTCTTCATTAAAGTACAGCCTAGTCTCTTTGAAAAGAGAAGAGCATCATATATATTCCAGTGCCATGTTTGACCATAATTCCCTCTGGAAATTGCAGAACCAACAATTTTAGTAATTTGACAACCAGCCCTATTTGTAGGCATCAATGCCCAAACTGCTCTGAATCTGAGCAGCTGCTTCCTGAACCTTATCATGGCACCACACACAAAACAGAAGCAAGAGGGGCTCTTGCAGAAATCCAGAGGCAAGCGGAAACCAAGCCCTGAGAGATGGTAGAAACTAGAGGGGAAGCAGGAGTAACAGTCCTGGAGAAAAGAGAAGTTTGACATGCTTTCCAGCTGTAGCAGGAAACTGGTCTCCTAACCGATTCCAACAGCTTCTGAAGCTGCAAAAACAAAGCTGGAACTGACAGGAATAAGAAAAAAGAGGAAAGACAACCCTCTGACTCTGGTCACACTTGATAAACAACTCCAGGCACTAACTTTTTGTCCCAAGCAGATTATGCAACTGCAGAGACTGCTTTAGTGGTGTGGAGGAAAAAATCCAGCACAGGGACACAGAGCTGTGGGAAATACCAGTGTCTTTTATCTCCCTCCTTTGAACAGTTATTTTGATTTACCAGAATTCAGGGCTTGGGCACTCCTTTTAGACCACACTGATAATCTGTGGGTTCACAAAGCCTGGCTTAGTTAAAGCCCTCCAGGTCCTCTCAACGTTTTCATTCATTCTGTGATCCCCTCTAAGCAATCAGGTTTTGGTCACACAGGCTGCTGTTTGCCAGCTGCTACAGCTGTGGGGCACTGCTGCAAAAACAGGGTTAGACTATGGGGATGCTGGCTCAGCCTCACAGAGGACGCTCGTGACTCAAGTTTCACCACAGCATCAAAGGAAAATTCTCCCAACCTGTTATTTTCAACTCAGTGAGACGATTAGCTCAAGCAACAATAACTTAGAAACAGAACTCCGATCCCAAGTCTGTATTTGTCACTACCAGATCTGTGTAAACCAAGGAGCCTATGGCTGCTTCTGCACATGCCACAGTTGCTTCTATTTTTTCCACAGAGAACAATGTTGGGATATACAAGCTGGCTGGAAAGCCATAACGAGGGACAAAACTCTGCCTGAAGCAAGGTTTGAGGCTCAAGGTGTTTCTCCAAACTGGCCAAATCTTTCCCCTCCTGCCACAGCTTTGGAAAACACTTGCACATTCTATTCATTGTGGCAGCTGAGCTGTCAGTGGTTGCTCCTCCCTGTCACCAGAGAGTGACACGTCAGCAAGCCCTCAGGCACGGCATCAAGTCTCATGGAGTCTAGCAATGAAGAAGGTGGAAGTGGTAGGAAAACAATTATGTTCTTACAAGAGTTTTAGAGTTTTTGCAGAGAAAGGGATACTGTAGAAACTGGAAAGAATCACATTCATTACAATTGTCAGTCAAAGCCCCACAGCTCTGCTGAAGTCTCCCAGAAAAGGAGAAATGTAGACTATTTTCTTGCTTAGAAATATCACAGGATGGTGGACCCAGCAAAAAGTACTGCAGCATCTCAGTTAACACAATTTTATTTTCAGTTTTGGACTTTCCATCCCACTCCAGAATTCAGTTCCCTAATCAGCTTCACCAAGCCATCTTGTGATACAAATTAATTAAAAGACATCATGACCGATTGCTCATCAGTGCTGAGGAAGGAATGGCAATGTGCAGAGTCTGGGAAGAGCAGTTGTGCTGAGACTTCACCATTGAAAAAGTATTGACTACCCACCACCATGTGGAACTTGCTTTCTTTGAACTTGCCTCATTTTCCTACACAGTAGATTCTAGCCTCACAGAGGTTATCATCTGAGTGTGCTTCAGACTGAAGGGGCAGGAAGGATAGAAGTAGCTATTGAACACAGGGTATAGGAGCTTTGAGCGCTTCTTGGAGAACTTTTAAGGAATGTGTAATTTGTTTTTCATAACACTTCTGTATTTTATTGCTTTTTTCCTATACCGTCAGTATCTCATTGAAGATACAACTTGTAACCCACTGCTTTATGTCTTCAAACAGATCCCCAGCAAGATTTTGCTTTCAGCATTGACCGTTGTTCTGATATCACAACTCAGACCTTTAACGTCAGAGCTGCAGCGGTCCTAAGTAAGTGAATTGCTATTTTCTCACGCCATACACAGTTAATTCATGTGTGAGTGCTGGTTAAGAAGAAAGCAATGGTGACAATCTCCTGTAAAATATGAATGGGCTTCATTTCTGACAAATTTCAAAAACTGTGCAGGGTTACATAAGTGTCAGTTCTGTTATCAGCTCAGCCTCAGACTACGTGTGTCACCCTAAATAGGTCATACCAGCCCTCAGCCCCCATTCTGCTCTTCATTTGTACACATGGAGAGCCAAGGGGGGGCTGCTCTAGAGCTTATCATCTTCATAGCTAAGTCTCCTGGGGAGAGTCTTGCTGAATGAGACAGCTCCAGCACCCACACTCTTGTGTCAGCACGAGCAGTGCTCACCGAAGTGCCAAGGCTGTGACCCTTGAAGGTAGGGGACTGAATGGACTCCCACAGAGCAACATGGGGATGCCCCTCTGTCCCTCCTGGGCATACTGAGAAGCGTGCTGGGAAAGTGCTGGCCTGAGGCAACAGTCATGCAATCAGTTTGCTACCTGCACTAGCTGAAATTATACCTTTCAGCACTTGACTGATCAGCAATAAAAGGTAAAAACTGGGTGCACAATTTAATATTACCCATGGCTTGCTTTGTGATTCTTTCACAGGAAAGCCACCTCTTGCAAACCTGTTGGCCCCAAACTCACCTAGATCCTCTACTACCAGAGCATAAATAGGAAAGTGCTGCTGTACACTCTTGGTGCTGAAAATAAATTTGCGTGCCAAGTGTCTTTTAACACCTGGGAATGCTTCCTTACATGCAAAAGGTCTTCCTTCCTGTGAGATATGCTGCCCATTTTTCCAGGGAACACCAGTTTTCAGGTGGCTCCAAAAATCACATTACAGGCATTTCCAATTACTTTTCCCACAAGTCAGACTACAGGACCTCCATCTAAATCCAGTAGCCTCACTGGCTCTGTCTGGGTTAGCAAGCCAGGCACAAGCAGGTAACCTCCTAGCACTGCCAAGCTGCTGTGCTGGTCCCTGGCACACGTTTGGCTCAGACCAGCTACTGTTTTCCCAGGCAGCAGTTACTGGTTGCTCCCAGGGGCGCATTGGATATGATCCCTCTGCTAAGAAAACAAGAGAAGTTTAGATGTAAGGACATAAGATTTGCTATGCCATTTGACCTCAGAGTCAGAAAATGGTCATGGGCATAGTTTATTTAACAATCAAGATAACTGCTGTTATGTACCCTGTCATATACCTTGAAAGGCCTAAAGACCTGTTCCTGAAGAATGTTCTCTGTATCAGGAGTCCTCAACAAAGACAAAACATCGAATGGCTCAAACAGCTGGGAGTAAAAAATAGAATATTTTTTAAAATAAAGTAATAAACCTATTTACCCTTGCACTTTCTCTGAGCTCTCTTTTCTGCTTTGTGTGTAGGACACAGCATCAAGGAACTCTATGTCAAGCTGGAAATGATCGTAAATGGAAAAACTGTCCTAACCTACTCAGAGACACTTTGTGGGCCGGGTCATTCTAAGCTTATTTTCTGTGGAATGAAGAAAGGAGGTAATTTAGGTTGCACTCTGAGTGTTTGATGGCTACTGAATACTGCAAGCAGGATGCACCCGCTGTGCTGCTGACTGCACCAATACATCGTAATGTTCTGTTTACTTCACCAGCATGTTAATGGGTGACAGGAACACAGTAGGACAGAGACATTTTAATTTAAGGGCCTGCTTTTCCCCCCAACCTGTTTGTTTGCTTTACTTTTAATCACAGAATATTGCACGCACATGGGATTTCAAGTCCATTAAAAATAACTGTGGTTATGTGACCCTCATCCAACAGCAGAGAGGTTCATAAGCCCTATTTAGAGGCATGTGGTTGTCATGTGAGCAAGAATTGAGAAAAATAAAGGCTAGTTCTGTAAAAGAAATGGCTGAGCAAACAAACATGTTCTGAACATATTCTTCGCTATTAAGCAAGTCACACTTCCTGTCCTTAAAGGCAATTCTTTAATCACTTTATGAGAAAATATGCTTGAATAAGGATATTTGGAACAAGATAGTATTTGCTACCATCTATGGTTTGCATCTTGTTTCCGTTCAACATGTGCCTGTGCAGCAGTCAGATGAATTCAACTCATGCCAGTCACACTGCCAGCTGATGAAGACTTGCTCTAGTTGGTTTAGAGTGCTATTAGCTGCCCCCAGAAAACAGGCATCTTTGGGCCCAGGTGAGCCTGGGCACCTCAAGGCCCCTTCTGCCACAACCCAGGCCAGGCAGTGCCGAGTTAGCTGTGCCATGTCTGGGAGAGCTATGGTCATGCTTCTGGACTGCAGTAGCCACATATCCAGTAATTTTTAATCCCCTCTTACACCATGATCATCTCTTCAGGCTGATTTTATAAAAAACGGGTAGAGCCACAGAGAAGTTTGAGTTGTTAGAGCACCAGTTAGTTACAGAAGCTCTGCTTTCCTTCCATTCACTTGCATCTTCAAGCTGATAACACTGCCATTACTCATGTGCAAGGGCTACGAGTTTAAAGACCGTGTACAGCACTACTGCTAAGACAGCCCCTGGAAAATTACTAAGACATTTCACACTGCACAAAACTATCACAAAGAATAATAGAGAAATGCTGCATGAGCAACCAATTATGTAAATCCTGTAAGCCAGATAGACAAAAAAAATTAAATTCAGAAGTTTCTTCAATTGTGTATTGAATTACAAGAGGAAAAAACCCACCCACAGACCTACTGAAAAACTATCTTATTCTGATGAAGTACTGAATAACATCCTTTAATGAATACATTAAGGAGAAGTAGAGTCAGTCCCGAGCTGAGCACAAACTGCTACTCACACATTAAGCTACAAAGCCAAAACCTCCTGGGGTTTCCAAGTCTCTTAATCGTAAGCTGACAGGTGATTGTTTCCACTAATTGAAGTACATTATGATATAAACACATAGTTGGTTGTTTAAATAATACTATATATCTTCATTTAGAAGCATCCCTCCTTTAGTGCAAAGACCTCTGCCATGCACTTTTTAATACAAACTCTCTCGTTCAGTAGCTGTTTTTATTTAGTAATTAAGTCACAGTGGGAAAGAAGTGAACTTTCTCAGACAGGTTCAAACTGAAAATGTGGTATTTCTTAATTAGTTGACAGTTGAATCTAACCCATGTTTTAGGACACAGAATTGAGCTGAAGACCAATTTAAGGCACTTCAGGCAAAATTTACCACATTAGCACAGCTGTAAATCTGACCTAATGCCTATGCAGGAAGGACAACATGTGAATGGCCAAGTATGCAGGCTACTAAGACACAGGAGAGCAGAGAGCCCTTCCAACTGAAGCTTTTCATGGAGAGCCTCTTTTTCCCTGCTGTATGGGCAACATTTCCAACATCTGGCCTGACCTGACCTGAGTTTAAATATACTTTCACACAGAATTTGCTTGCCTTTCACAAGGAGGCCAAAAATTTCCTGCTCCTCCCTCTCCCAAAATTAGACAAAACAACATCCTTCTACAGGTTTTGTTGATCCACTCAGTGGTGGGGAAAAGCAGAGCAGAAATTACAAGAAAAAGAGACTTATAAGAGCCGGATGTGGCAAAGTCTTAGTTGTTTGAGGAAAGTTTTAATTTTTTCTTTATTTATATTTGCTCTTCTATAATGCTACAGTTTTTTCATAACTGGAAATACTCTCTATGCTGCAAAGACTTAATATAGCTGGAGGTTTCATGTTCATCATAATCATATAGTATTTATTATTTTTGTTAAGCAAAGGTCACATCTGGCACTGCTCACTTGGACTCATAAATAGGATTCCAAGATCTTTTTTCTTTGAGCTATTTGTCTGTTGTGAAGTTGTTAAAGTTTGCAAGGAAATTGGCCATTGTCTATTTAGGAACAATAGCAACCAGATTGCTAAATTCTTTGTGGCATAACATGAGCTCAGGCCTTCCTCTTTTTTAGTAGAAAGTGCTGGTTATTCCCCATTTCCTCCAAAGAAAACAGTTACATAAGATTTAACAGATTTCCCAATGCAATCACTAAAATCAGAGTAGAAGACCTACCAGGGTAACGTTAAGCAACGTGCCAACCACAACTTGCAGGCTTAACCAAAGCTACCTGACAAAAAGATAGCTGCGCCCTCTGCAAGTTTTCTTTCGGGCTCAGCTGACAGAGGCACCATCAGAGCACTTCCACAATTCCTTGTACACACTCCCAAACCGTAGAGAAACCCCCACCTTTCCTCAGACCTCCATTCTTTCCATTATTGTCCCTTTCAGTAAGTGTTACAGTGAGCAAGTTTCTAAAATAGTATTTGTGAATAAAAGTAGAGAACATAACATGAATTAAAAAACTGGCTATCACATTGAGAATATAGGTGGCTGTTTCTGAGAAAGCAGCTATACCACAAAGCTAGGTCTTTGGGCTGACACACAATGCCATCTTGCTTAGCCCCTTCATCTCACCTTTTCTTCACCAGTAAAAAGAGCAAATGTTTCTCACCTGGCTATGTATTTATATATGTTTTTCCCACTCAACTATACATCTATAGCTGGCAGTTATTCACATCATTCCTACATCCACAGCACCCACAGAAGCTGTGTCAGTTGCATGGGTGCAAGATCGTGTCCTAGAAGAACTCCAACACGGAGCATTGAAATTCTAAAAATATTTAAAACATAGAAAAAGGAAGAGGTGGGTGCAGATGTACAGGGCCTTTATATAGTACAAGAGTGTGAGAACACATAAAGATTTTCAGTGAAAGGAAGATTTGAGAAAGAGGAGTGAGAATTTCATTATAGGTGTTTAGTCAGGAAGGAGAGGCATCTTCATGATAAATGATAACTAGTAATTTGAAGTAATCCTCAGGAAGTTCTTACTTACACATCTGAAAGCTCTGCTTCAGACTGGAAGCTACTAAAGGCCCTCTCACTAGCAATGAAAAGGACTAAGTTACTTTTGGTAAAAACAACAGTGAAAAGCTGCTACAAAAAATACAATAGTATCACCTTGATTCAGTGGTACGTTAGAAATATTTTCTGGGCTGCTCTACAGAAATTGCCTTCAGTTAAATCTATAAGAAAAAGGGTTGAAAGCACATCACTGATGATAGCATGCTTGACAGGTACCATAAATTACCAGCAGACCAAAAAAAGAAAAAGGGGAATATTTAATTGGAAAAATGCACTCATGGTTTATGGTCTTCCAAATGTGTGAGCATTTTTTGTAACCACATTTGGGCTCTTCTCTAGGAAGACCACAGAATTCTTTCAATGAGATAGGCTCAGTGTTTGTGACAGTTACACTTACTGCAGCAGATGTGTTCATCCTCTTTCAATGGAGGAATGTAAAAATGTATGAATATATGGAGAAAAAATGCGTACGAAGGATGCTGTGATAAACTGCAGTCCTTCAAGCCTTGTAGGATGTTTACACTTCTGGAATTATAGCAGAAATCCTCATGCAACTGGAACACTGAATGGTCTTTGAAAAGTCTGATCCACTGAGGCGGTTTCCATGGTCCAAAGTGAATATTAATTATAAAATTCAGCAGATTTATGAATCCGTAGTATTTCCTGACAGGTCCCAACTAGATGAAAATGAAAGCTGCCCTTGCTTTCCTATAAGGACATACTTTCAAAGCAGCATAGTCCCCCTCCCTATTGAAGCAAGGAAGGTCACAGGAGTTTTCCAAAATAATGGTTACAGAGCCACAGAATTGTTGAGGTTGGAAAGGACACTTGAAGATCATTTAATCAAGTTCCACCTACTTCAGGCAGGGTCATCTGACAGCCAGTTGGCCAGGACCATGTCCAAGGCAAGGTTTTTAGATATATCCAAGGATGGATGCTCTACAACCTCTCTGGGCAACCTCTGCCAGTGCTCAGTCACCCTCACAGTAAAAAAAGTCTTTCCTGATTTTCAGGAGAAATCTCCTGTGTTTTAGTGCCCACTGCCTCTTTGCCCTGACACTAGGCACTAGTGGAGAGAGCCTGGCTCCATCCTCTTTACAATCCCACTTCAGGTATTTGTACATATTGATGTACTGTCCCCTAATGTTTTTGTTCTCTAGGCTGAACAGTCCCAGCTCATTCAGCCTCTCCTCATTGGAGAGATGTTCTAATTCCTTAATCATATCAGTGGCCTTTCACTGGACTCTCTCCAGTAGCTCCATATGACTCAGCTGTGAACCACTTCAAGACCCTTGGTTAGAAAGAGCTAAATAAGGGTAAAGCTGAAACATAAAGCAGTAAATGTGGACCTCAAACCTGAGATGCAGCACCTGCTGCTCTGCTGTTGAAGGCTCCTTAGAAGATAATACAGCCCATGACAGTGATTTCTTTGATAACTGAGCAAAAGCATAGCTACAACACATCAGAGCAATCAAGGAAAACTCAGAGTGGGCTGAGGCAGAGCCCTGAGACTGCATTCATCTAGTTACTTTATCACAGTGAAGTGTGTGGGGAAAAATAGCTTCTACCTACACTAGATGAGAGATTAGCATTGCCATCATTTCAGAAGCAAATTTATGGCCTGATGACACCTACTTCATTTTAAAATACAGGCTTTGCAGAGCCTGAATGCTGCATCTATGTTTTTTGATTCTGGATGGCTTTCTGAGAGCCTAGATGAGATCCTAACAAGCCACATGATCCAAGAGAAGCTTCTATGTCCCTGTGCAGAAGGACTTTGGGGAAGGGTGATTGTTCACAGCCCAGTTTCCTCTCCACTCTCCTCAGCTGTCATCCAAGATTTGCTAGGCTATGAGTTGACTGAAGAAAAGGTAGTCCTACGAGGCTCTATACTGAACAAAAGGACGCACAAAGCATGAGCTCCACCACTGCATGCTCCACATCACCCAAGGGGGACCCAATATGCCTTAGCTCATAACGATACACAGAGCTCAAGTCCCAGGGGAGTCACTCATCACCTAAGTTATGCAGTCTGCAGTGCCTTTAATTCCCATTTAGACTCTATTAAAGCTGTGAACTGAGAGGTGGGCTGTACTGTATTTTTAAAATTTTTGAGTCACCGCTCTCTGCAGTGGAGATGTGTCAGACTCCTGAGCTCTTGCTTCGTGCACAGAAGCAAGCAGCGATGGTGACTGCTCTCTGAAAACAACAAGACTTCTTGGTGTCCACATGAATTAGCCAGGGATGCAGAGGGGAATCAGTACAGTAGAATTTCTGTAGCATAATTGATCAGTTTGAGATTGACAAGCCAAGACATACTTATTCTGTTCTCTGTTTTGGGATTAGGTTTTTTAGGGCAACACTGAGTTGTTTTGCATCTTCTCCACCTCCCAGGATCATCAGGGCTTTACATTAAACAAACTTCTCACTAATGCAAAGGTGTAGAACATTGGTGATATCTCAGGTTTCTCCTTTTCCTAGTTTATCTTATTGTCATGATTCTTTCATGTAATTTTGTTACAAGACTAACATTTAATATCATGTGTGGGAAGAACTTTTGTGGACTGTTTTTCAAGTCCATGCATGGAGAGAAGGGCTGTACAACCCAAAGATGCTTTTATCCAACCTTTCACAAGAAACAGTTTAAACCAGCAGTGAGACTAGGATAAAACAACTCTCTAGAAGTGACAAGCATCAAAATGCCAGCACATACTCATATAAACATGATGAAACACTTACTCCTCTGTCACTGTCAAAGTAAAGAATATTTCATGACACCTACAAAAGAGAATCCTTAAACAGTTCTTAGACTTTTTCCATTACTTGTGTGGGGCAAGTTGTGCAAGAAATTCTGAAATACTGAAACTTCTACAAGTTTTATTTTCAGTCAAGTCTGCACAGTTTGGCCCAGTAAGCTATGAAAAAGTAGGAGGAACTGCAGAACAGCTTGCTGATTCTCTCCATTAATGCCAAAGTTGCCCTTTCTTCAACAGCCAAGAGCAGGCATGCCTCGCACGATTAGGGAGATGAGGATTGGAAGGTGGAACTCCCAGGCTCTGTTCCAGTCACCACCACAACTTGTGATGACTTTAATACCTCATGTAACTTCTTGATGAACGCTCCCTCAGCAGAGAGACAGACATGTTCTTATTACTTTAAAGTCATGTTCAGCAAGCAGCCAGAAGTCCACACCTACACAAACACTCAGCTCAGATTGGTTTTTTTAAAAGTTACCAAAACAATACAGTTTGACTACTGCAGCTGCAGGTGTTTAATAATTCCTGCTAAAGGACTTGAGCCTGGCAATCCCGTCCCCGNCACCTGATTGTGCAAACACATGCCCCCCCCCTTTTCTGTTTAGATGGGCTGCAGATGCTCCTTGAGCCCAAGCTCTGCCTTGCTTTCCCCATAAGGCCATATACATTCTGATATTTCCCTCAAAAGGGTTGTTGCAAGACTTTTGCAGTTCCATAGTACTTGTCACTAGAGGCTTTGAAATGCCATTACAGAAAAAGCATCTATGATCAGCTGCCTCTTTCCTTCCTGTGCTGCATGTCTAACCGTCCATCACCATTGTTGCTTTCCAGAACACTTCTACTATGAGGGACCAGTCACACTGGGAATCAAAGAAATCCCTCAGGTAAGTTGGTCACAGCTGTGTTCCCAAGCAGAAGGGCTTTCCAGATGATGTATGGTCAGAGGACTACCAGCAGTCACACCAGCACATTCCAGGCTTCCCCAGCTGGCACACTGGATCTGATAGTGTTTTATATGAATAATCCTTTTCAATATGAAATTAAGTGGCTTTGCTTATAAAGAGTTACAGAGGCACTACTATCCAGAGACAAAAGGTTTTTTTCAGGATAGCAGATCTCCTGTACCAACATGAAGTCAGATGGCCATAGAGTTCTATAGTAGCCTCCCCCTCTCTTAAAATAGCAAGAAAAGAAGCAGTTCCAGAGGACTCCCAAGACACCAAGGCTGCAATTTTGCTCAGTCCTTAGTGAACTGAACAATTTGGAGAGGCTCCAAATCCTCTCAGCATCCTCTCTGGCTATAAAGGCAATTTAGATAGCTATTGCAATTGACCATGTTCCACTGTACATACATGGTGTCAGGCAGAGAGACCGAGGTCTTCTAGGTGGCAACTGAAGGTACAAGTTATTGGGCCAAGAACACTTTCTCTGGATTTATGGAGCCTTAAAATAAGAAAATAATTTCTTAGGAAGGTAAGAAAACAGGCAGTACTCTAGGCACTGCTCTGAATTTCCTGGTCATCCATTGTGGATGCTCTTTACTGGCAGCCTTCTCCACACACAGCTAAGTCTCCTTCTAGAAGTTCAACTGAATCACACTGCAAAGAGAGATAGATCTCAAATGCTGCATGCACCCGTCTCTTAATGGGGCACAGCATGAAGATATATTTGATGAGTGCGTAACAAAGGATTTTTTAGAGACATACAATGAAGAGATTGGATTGAAAGGAAGAAGGCAAGGTCTTTGATTATCAAGGCATCTTGTTGAGAATTTGGCAAAGAAAGGATCACAGCCATCACTGCAAAAGCATAGAGTTCAGGTGGTCAGTCAAACACTCCTTAGATTTACTCAGAGAGGCACAGCATGAGCTCTCAGTTCTTCAGGAGCAGACATAAAACATGTCAGAGGCTCAAAGATGAGGTCTGGGGTCTCCTCAGCACTGGATTGCTCCAGGCAGGAAAAGAAGACAGGATCAAAACATGGATACAGAACAAAGGCGTGAGTCCCAAAGAACTGGGCTTGCCAAGACCTGCAGAGGTGATAACAAGAATAGCTGGCTTCAGGGAGGATCAAGCCTCTGTAAGCACTACCAATCTCAAATGTCTCAATCTTCCCTTGGTGATATCAGCGACCACAACCTTCATTTTCCCAAGGCTTTCACACAGGGAGATGAACCCCCTTTATGCAGGCTGTTATCCCATCCTAGCCAGCCTGCTTCCCTAAAGGCTATACCTAGAGATGCCATGTCGAGCATTCTCTTTTGATGTCTCGCACAGGAGTGCCTGAGCTCACATCAATCAGCCTCCTGCTCCAGGAGCAGCTTTACTAACATACTTAGGTAGTAAAGCCTCAAGACAAGCTGAAGAATAGGTCTTTAAACCAAGAAGAAGCCCTAGAAACATGCATGCAGACCAGTAAAACTCCAGTTCTGGGCAAATTAACTGAATTTTCAGCTAGTTTCTGGAGCCAGAAACTTCAAGACTCTTTTCATAACAATTTTTCACCACAAGCAAAAAATTATTCTGAAGGAGAGAAAAGAAATCTAATCACTAATAAGCAATGGAAATTAGTTGTTATGAAGTCCCTTATTATAAATTAAACTATAAGCTTTTAGAGAGTTAATGCGCTTGTGAGAAAGGGAATAGGAAGCATCTTTCATGAATTAATCAATCAATCAGGAAAATAACATCATCTTCCCATGCTGACAAAAAGGAATTATTCCATACAGCAATCGTCTTCTGCTCATTGCAAAGAACACCCTCATCTGAGAAGCGTGAGGGACGTTTGCACAGTCCACACAGGAATTACAAGCAGGCTCTATTCTCAAGAGCATGCTGCTTTTGGGCCTCTCTCTAAATTTAGATTTCACTCTTAGCTGGAACCTCTCTGTGAGGATGCAGGCCAGATATTGCTTTAGAAATCCCATTGTAAAAGGCAAATGCCAAGAAACCTGACTCATTCTAGCCATGCCTCCTCCTACTCCACAACCAGAAGGGCTCTAAACAGGGCAAGAGCATTCTGTGGTTCAAAGCCAGGAGGTCACTGCTGCCAGCCTCTCCTACCCCACATTTTGCTCCCCTTCGTGCTCCAGAAAAAAAAAACAGAAATAATTACTACAGTGCCAGCAATATACAGTGAATAAAATCTAGTTCACCTCTTCTTCCAAATCTGTTAAATAAGCCTTGTCACCTCCCCTGACCAGTGCTTCTCCAAGTGTCTCTAGAGAGCCATTTTGACCAAGACAGCCGTGGCTTCTTTAAGGTTCAGATTTTTTTGCACTGTAATGATATAAGTTCTCCCCAAAGCCTGAATTCATAATTTCAACTACACAATTGGAAATTACACTACTTCTTTTATTATATAGGAATTCATCATAGATTGAGTCATCTATATACACACTTCCCCCAATGGGCTCTGTTATAAAAATTCATATCAATAACACTGAACAACAAGATGCATGGAAGAGAAGTGCCAGAGAACGGAGCATCTCTTTTTCCAACTACTGAACAGCACAGATCATGTTGTGCTTGCTCATAAGAAACATGAGAAATTACACTGATTTGAAGTGATTTTTCGTGCAGCAAAACATTTCATTCCCCTTGCACTGTTTTAATTTTCAGTTTGTGCTGTCAGCATTGATATCCCTGAGGAGAGTATTTTGGCAGAAAATATGGGCATGTCCTTTACCACCTCTGAAACATTGGGACCAGAAAGGTTTTGGAGGAACTTGATGGGGAAAGCATTATTCTATTTCCAGAAAGAGGAGTCAGAAACTTAAGCAGTTATATACTACCGATGGGCTAATCTCTTGCTTTGCATTTGTCTCATACAGGGAGATTACACTCTTTCAGCAAAACTGACTAATGAAGATCACGTCACTGTCGCTTGTGCCGATTTTACTGTGAAAAATTATTTAGACTATTATTAGCAGCAAACCAGTTTCATGAAAGCTACAGACTATCAAAACTATTCGAGCCAAGTAGGCTGTTTGCATGCTACAATGATTCTGAAGAAAATAATCCTCATATGGTGATTCTGATGCTGTTCCTCTTTATAATTTGCTATTTTCAAGAAGTTACTAGATCCTCTAGTGGTAATTTTATCTCTAAATGCACACTGTAGCCTACTTTTTCCTTCTAATATATACAGCTGTAAGAAGAAAGTATCCAACACCAACACTCTCATCTTAGGATGAAAATAGCATGAGGCAGAACAGGCGAGAGCCTAAACACTTTTTTGCAGTAAGTTATGGAGGTATCCAATTCTAACACAGGCTAAAAGATGACTTTCACATATATCACATATTATGCAGTTACAGAACTCAACATCTTAAATCTTCTCTGGAGCCTATCTGAAGATTCCACTAGCACAGCTTTTGTTACAACCACAGAACAAAAGCAAATAGGATGAACATGCCTTTTTTCCAGTGATCGATGCCCTGTCACTGGATTCATATCACCCTAGTCTTCTGGAGTCTACCTGGAATTTTTTGTTCCATAATGTCTTTTAAGTGATGTGTGAATCATTCTGTACCTCGGCTATGTGCTCTTCTTGCTTCTCAATAAATTCATAATGAAAGACTGTTTTTTCTCATTTTTTGTCATGATTCTAGGATCTCTCCAAAGTTTAAGGGGGGAGGGGGAAGGGGATGATGAGAGAAACAAGTTGAAAGAGCACATTTTAAATAGGAAGTATCAGTCATGTTTACACACATTTTATATTCACAGAGGACAAACTGTTCCTTGCTTTGAATCCCCAGGAGAAACAACACAAATTATATTCCAAGTGCAGCACATCCCCAAACCATCTCATTCCAGGAGCCTTTGTAGCTGGCATAGCTGATGGGTAGATAGATAACCAAGCACAGGGCAGCACATAGGATTAGGATCTTGGGTTGGAAAGTGTAGAGACCTGTTTGGGATCCTGCCCTGGAGTAAGGTTGAGTTATAATTTGGAAAGGTATGGGCAGGAATCAGAGTACACAGGAGGCTCCTGGAGCTGAGCACAAGTTTACAAAGGCTGGTCACCAGCACTGAGGCTGCATGCCTCATGTTGGAGAGGTTCAGCATGTACGGCTAGGGCAGCTGTGCCTCACATCTGGCCACCCAGGAGCTCTGACATACGGCCTCCATCCTACACACCCACATTCTGCAGCTCAAACAGATTCCTGAGAAGCCAAAGAATCCCTGGTGCACAGATGACCAACACCTCAGAGCAGCCAAGAGCTAGCAGCAAGGGAGAGTCTCTTGTTTTCTTCTTGCGCAGCAAAACTCTCACCTGCTATCCCAGCAAAGGAGAGCAAGTCTGAGACCTACTCACACAGGGAGGCTTACTGCAGCTGAACGTGAACCAGCAAGCGCACAAGATGGGAGAGAGCACATGTAATACACTGCACTTTCAGCCCATTTCTATTATACTCTGGTTTGGAGAGGGAAAAAAGAAGAAAAGAGAAAAGAAAGAAGGCCAAGGTGTTCATCACAGCTTCAACCACCACTCTCCAGACCAGGGTTCAAATAATCCTGTTTTGGAAACAATTCATCCAAGACACCATCATTGCTGCATTTTAGGTCCACATAAATAATAAAATAGTATCACTATACAGATACAAGAACTTTTTTTCTCCTCATGTCAGCAGCTCTTCAGATTCATCTCTCTCCCTCCATGATTCCCATGAGAGATCAGAACAGCCATACCCGGAAGAGAAGCTAACACAACTCCATTCAGCAGCAGCATTCACACAAGAGTCCACTTGCTCAGCTCTGTTTCACTGCAATCGCACAACAAAAGCATGACTAAAACCCAAATTCCTGCCATCAAGCTTCTCAGTCTGTTATCTGATGAAAGACTCAGCAGATTAAAAACAGACACAGTGCTAGTTCAAGCACTTGTACTTGAAACTGATCCCATAGTAGCCGAGATCCTCTTAGCCAAATTCACCAGACTCCTTATAGCCCTGGGCACATCTGAAGGGGCCCCCAGGTCCACCACAGCAAACAAGCCAGCCTTTGCCTCCACATCATACAGAGGCTTCCCCAGAGCATCCGTAGCAGAACCTGCTGTAAGAGGTCTCAGCTGACCAAAAAGCAGGAATTCAAATCTCCAAAGCATCAGACGTCTGGCCATTGAGATCTTCTGACCCTTCACTGTCCAGCTCACACACAAACACTGCAGAGCCTCACTCCCAGCATCAGCTGAACAGCACTTGACTCCCTATCACAAAAACTGCTTGCCCTTTTTTGCTATGGGAATTAAACTGAAAAACCAAGACTACATCTTAAACCCACATTCCACAACTTAAACTGGAGCTTTCTAAATAGCAGGAGAAAGGTATGTTTGTCATAGGACAGAGACAGGGAGGTTTGTTATCTAAAAATCATTCAGGGGTTGGCAGCTCAAGATCTCTGCTGTGCTCTAAATTAACAAGGGCTTTACTCCTTCAGCCTAAGAACTGCCTTGGTTTCTTCCTTGAATTCCTGTTTCTAATCAGACACCATTTTGGGATGGTCAAGCAACAAAACCAGAGTTCATCTTCACTGATCCCAGCACAGAAAAAGAATCCTTTGCTGTCCCAGAAGACCTGTGGTATATTCACACTATCACACCTGAATTCTAGTACATCTGGCAGCTACTGCAGTTATCTTTCTGAATTAGCCTCAAAAAGCTTAGTAAGAGCTCTGTAGCAACAACCAGGCTCTGAACACAGCTCAGCTGTGCACGGATGAGAGCAATATCCTCCAGGGATGTGCAGCCTGAGCAAGAAAGTGGTGGGGTTTTGCTGAAACAAAGACCTGCACAATTGCACTCAGTTCTCCTTGAAGTGAGGGGTACGAGACACAAGCAAACCCCCTCATGGCCAGATTCTGGGCCAGATTCTCAACCCTTGCTGGCAAGATTGCCTGAATTGGAAGTGTCTTTATGCTGTTACTTCTGTTATGTTGAAAGATGCTACTCTTTCCATAAAGATCCATTGCTTAAATTTCTCATACACCATCTCCTTTGCTCTCCAGTGTAGCCCTAAAATAATCCCATTGTGGCTCCATTTTGTTATTTTCATGGTGTTTTGCAGCATGAGAAAAGAGAGTAGGAGGAGCAGGAACATCTAAATGGTATTATTCCAACTGAAATCAAGTTTTTGTCCCAGAAGACACAGGGAAGGTAAAGCATGAACTTATCTTTACCCTCAGCTCTCATGTAATGGAGCATGATGAAGAATCCACCTAGAGCACAAATTCCAATATCTTTAATGGATCATTCTGAAGCAACCTTCCCAGGACTGACAAATGCTTCAGTGAGACAGATGGGATGGGAGTCTGCTCCCCAGGAGCTCACACAGGGCTCAGGCAAACACAATGATCAGTATGCTACAAATACACTCACTGATCAGCTAAAGCTGAGATAAAACAGTTACTACGGTGTTTCTACCAAGTCATGCACACCCTAGTCACAGGGTCTTCTGTGTCTCAGCAGGCAAAGTCCCAGAATGCCAGACGTGAACAGATCTCCCACCACTCCTTCATACCAGCACATTGCTGGTTCAGTGTGAAGGTCCACCCACAAATCCAGCTCCCACCCAGCCTCCTCACAGGGCTGTAACTGCTGAGACCCCCATTTCTGTGCAGCAGTAGGATGGGGCATATGCCGAGATCAACCAGCCGAGAACAGGAAAGCCTTCCCAGACCTCACGTATGGATGCAGGACCTTCCTCATGCAGTACAAGAATGCTGACTGTGGCAGATAGACACACATTTTACCCTGGAAGAGCAAGGGGGAAGTCTTGCTTGAATTGCTCTGTCAGCCTTACAGATTGCTTCCGTTTCCCCTCAACACACACACCTCCAGGAGGCCTCAAAAACAAGTACTCTGGCCTAGCATTGGCTGGATAATGTGGAGCTATTTAAAAATCAGAATTGTAAAAAAATATATTATGAAGCAATCTTTTGCAGACTAACACCCACAGGGTTAATTTCCTGCTGCCTGCTCTCTTCCCTCGCTGCTCAGCCCAGTCTCCCCTTGGAGGCAGGGACACTCTGGTGCTTCAGCACTGCCGACCCAGGAAGGAGAGCCATTCATATCACGAGAGCTATATTCAAGCCCAACTTCCCTCTTGCCTCTCTAGTGCAAACACATTATGAGTTGGCCTTACAATGAATCTGAACTCAAGCATGTAGGTGTCTACAACAATCTCCCCAACAGAGTACAAAATAAATAAAAGAAATACAGAATGGACAAAACAGGTAAGGGGAAAAGAAAAAAAAAACCAAACATGGAAAGAAGAAAAGCTGCCTTTGTTCTGCCCTTAACACATAAAGTGAGATGCAAGATGTTTGCATAGAAAGATCCCAATCCTGAGGACTTAAAAACCTTGTCCTCCCTCTGTTTCTCCCATGAAACTACTGTTCCTCACCCATGCACCTCCTCCCAGAAGCTCTTTATGTATTTCTCCAGCCAGCGAGACTGAACAAGAACACCACATTCACCAAGTGAGCCCCCCCTGCCCCCCACCAGACACCAACCATGGAGCCTGAAAGGATCAGAGAGGAGAGGTTTGATTCAGCCAAGAGACTCATTGCCAAGAGGGATTCAAGCAGCTCTTGTTGGGGGAGAAAGGGGGAACCCTGAACAAAGAGATCAGTCAGAGAAGAGGCTCCGGAAGGGAAGAGCCTGGGGCTCAAGGTGATTTCTGCCAGCGGGCCATTTTGTTGATAAGGATTACAGAGCTACTCAGTCTGCCAGACATGAGCCTGCAAATGGTAAAGCGTTCCCTGTTGGCCCTGTGAAAATGCCTATACCATCTAGTTATACAATAAGCCTTAGGTTGTTTTCCTAAACCAGGCAGTTGCTGGCAAAGCTAAAATAAGCTACTGTTGTCTCACACTGCAGTAAGGCAGCCTCACACAATTTCCCTCTCCCTCCTGATACTCTCCCTCTTCCACACAGCTGCACAGACGATACTGATGCCATCAATGCAAGATCAAGGCACTCCCAGTCCAAGCAGGGAACAACTTAAAAGAGGTTCAAACTCCAACCACTTTGATCAGGGGAGTGGCTCCACCAGAGCCAAAATAAATGTTTGCTGATAATCCTGTGCCCTCTGTTCGCTTGTGTGGCTCCCATTTTATTAGCCTCCCTATGGTAAATTTTACAGCTGGGGTTAGCAGTGATAAAATGCACAGATTATATTCTTCACTGTTGCTGGTCTGCTTCTCCCCAGTTTAATGCAGCTTTACCTTGAAAAAATAAATACTTTGATCCAGGATGCTCTCCTGCCCCTTGCAAACCTTCACCTCCTTCTACTACTTGACGGTCATCAGCTCAGAGAACAACAGCCTGCTCCAGGGTGGGAGGAGAGCAAGTCACAATCAGATTTCCCTACTGAATGCTTGAGATGCTCTTTACAAGAGCACTTAAATCAGAGATCCTCCTCAATCATTGCACCACTGACAGAGATTTACTCCTCCCTCCCTGCAGTGTTCTGCCTGGGTTCCGACAGGACCCCCCAGGTGTTGAAATACAAATAAGTGCAAGATCCAGACCACAGAAACTTATTGGCATCCTATGATTTGATTTCTCACACCGTCATCACTGAAGCAGAAACTTCAGTGTCTATGCAATAAGTTTTGATTCAGCCCCAAACACAATACCATAACTTTCATCTCCTCCTTCTTCTTGATTTATTCAAGTTATGCCCCAGCTATTTCTCATTCTGAAAGCCAAGAGAGAAGCCAGCAGAAGAAAAGGGCTTGCTTTGCCTTTATTTTTCCAAGCTCAAACTCCTCAGATTGAAAACTACACTAATCTGCATCACTTAGCTGGAGACACCTTCGATCTATCTACATAAAAATCAAAGATGAACCAACTTGTTAACTGTGGCACAGCAAAAGCTGAAGAAGCTGTCAGTAGCTCTCTAGTCCCAACATGGAATTCCTATTGCTTTGCAGCAGACTAAGAAATTACTGTTCAGTCTTTAACGCTGAATTTTATGAATGGAAAATGGTTTTGCCCCAGAGCTTGTATTTATTATTCATAGCTTGGTTTGCTCCCTAAAAACAGGAAAGCAACATCAATTTCAAGGTCTCCCTGGATTCCTAGGGAACTACAGACCCAGATCAAGAACACACAATATTTTTCCATTCCTAACTCTTTTGTCAGCATCTCCAAGGGTAAACACATAACAAGAAGCATAAGAGTTCAGAAAAACACTGGTACCCTGTGGATGATGAGTACAAACAAACAGGCCTAGAGCTACTACTACAATGAGCTTTGGTACTGCAATTGCAGAAGGTGGGAAGCAAATAACACTGCAGGATTCTTTCACCTCCTGGTCACTGCTGCTTGTTCACACAGTCTTCTACAGCATTGTCTACAATGGCAAACTGCTCCCACTGGCCAACAAAAAAGAGCAACATGAACAAAAACCCCAAATACAGCTAAGAAACAGACTCAAGTAGACTTTTGGGTATCTCTGGGTTTAACCACATCAGAGTATTCTGTAGGGGAAAAAAAATTTAAAAATAAAAATCAATCTTAGTCCAACTGCGGTAACAATTCAGGGAAATTTTTCAATGTTGGCTTGACTGAAATAACAAACTCTCTGTGCAGACCTTCATATAATGGATATCAGCCTTAGTATTGAAAGGTATTTTCTCTGCTAATTTTCTGGGGTTTACCTTTCCCTTAGGATGAAACGCCAAACACAGGTGAGACAGACCTAACAGACAAATATTAAATTTTGAAGACTTTCTGCTTGAAGTCAGGGGATGCAGCCAGATCAAGCAAAGCACTCTGGTCTGGAAAGAGCAGTGGCTAAAGAATGGATTAAATGGAGGAACCTTCCAGACACAGACTGGGACCACACAGCAGAGAGGACTGGTAGGACAAAGACTCATCATGAGCTATTTGAAAGAAAGTCCAAAACTATTAAGTTGTACCTTGATAATATGGGGACTTCAGCAGCAAAATTGGCTGAAGGAATTCCTGGTTGTGTCAAGACACTGGACTGGTGCTGTAGTTTTATTTACTTATTTTAGGCTCAGAAAATTCTCTGTCCTGGCTGATACCACAAAACATTCAGCTGGGCTGAAGGATCAAGGTCCCAGGGTGCAGCACTGCTCACATCAAAAGCACTGCTAAGGTTTCTGCATTGCCCCACCACCGTGCTGCTCAGGAGGCACTACCACACTACCAGGTTTTTCTACCACAGCAATTTCAAGATGTTCCTGCTTCCTCTCCCTTTTCAATAGTAACTACACCCACAGGAAACACCGTAGAATGAGATGAAAGAGAGGAGGATGGGGAACACCATGAAATACAGATATAAATCCAAAGAACTTGCCAAAGTGGTACATCAGAGGGAAGATTAGAAAGCCAGTCTGCCGTATTGCATAAGTGATTACATTTTGTACCATCTAGAGAAAATAAAACCCAACACCCATGCTGTTACTGGAACGTCTGCAAAGATAAATTGTTTCCTTAGAGAGGGAAATGCTGCCTGTACCTATAAGGTCCTGCACATCTCTAAGTGCTCTTGAGACCACGTTGAAGCAGCTGATGTGCCCCAGGAAGTGCACCCTGCTAATGAAGGCCTGCCCCAGCTGCACGTGGGAGCCATGACAAACACAGCATCCACAGCAGAGCAGAGCACCGAGGCCCCTGGAGCTGTGCTAATGCCCGTGACACCTCAGCTGAGCACTCCCCTTCCCTCCCTCACACCCACACGAGGTTCATTCTGCTCTGCTGCACACCTGCTCACAAACCACACCAGCAGAAAGCCGCTCACCTCTGCCTTGGGCCTGCTTCTTGGACTGGCTCTGCAGGGGTCATAGGAGCGCTGTAGGCAGGAGTGGGGAAACAAAGTGGGAGGTTAAGAGATGCCTAAACTGCTGTGGGACTGCTGCTCACATGCAGGGCAGTCCTGGATCCTGCTCAGCTTCATGGAAACTCAAGTGCAACAGCAAAAATAATTTTGTGAACCCAGTCCTCTAAGGAAATCAATGTTCCCTCCAAAGCTGAGACCCTATTCTACTGGCATCCCTAAAGGCACTTTTTCCCACAGTACCCCAAGCTACAGCTTCTCAGTCTCAGGCAAGTCTTAGCTCTCCAGCTGAACCCTCCCCATCTCGAGGAGGAGCCCAGCCATGCCATCCTCACATCATCCTGGCTCAGGAGGTATTTGCAGCAGCACCCAGTGCAGTCCCAGCAGGGCTGCCTGCCTACATCCATGCTGCCCTTTTTCAGCAGCCCAGGTCCTGTGCTAATTGGTGCTAATAGATCAGAAGCCAAGAGGATGGGACAATGGCTACCCCTTTAAACCAGGAAAATCTGGCCTGTTCTAAGCAGAAAGCTTTACAACAGTGTCATAGAACAGGTGGTTTCATTTCAAAGTACCTTCTTAATTTTTTTGCCTTTAATTAACATGAAATTTAAATATCAGCATTTGGACAATTGATCTGACCTTACCAAAGAGAATCTGTCCTGTCCTCCCCACCCCACTGTGAATCAAAACAATTTATGTTCTGAGTCCCCCATCCCTGGGGGAGGAGGCGAGATCAGGACTTTTTTTCATCCAACGCAACAAAAAACCCCAAACCAAAACAAACCAAAAAAATGGAGGCGTTTGCACGAAGTGGAAAAACCCTGTTTGGGCCAGCCTCTGCACACCAAAGACCATTCCTAGCGGCTGCACTGACCAGCCCTAAAGCTGCAGCTGATTTTCCCCTTTGCAGCCTCGCAGCGTCCATCGCTTGGCGAGAGACCCGCGTGTGGGACTCGGCGGCTGCTGCTGGTAACGAGTAGGTGTGGGACACGTCAGTGGGAAGCTGGGACACCCCTCCCTGCCAGCGCCAGCCGGGAGGTGGCACTGTTCCACTGCTGAGCCTTCCCACCACACGGGATTTGTGTCGGGTTTTTTTTTTTTTCGTTCCTACCTCCCCCCACTAATCTTTTTTCCTGCCTTGAGGATGGCGATACAGCA
>VXAD01011576.1:507320-549034 GCA_013399195.1 Dicrurus megarhynchus
ACAGCAAACAGCTACATTATGAAGAGTCTGTTAGATACCCAGATTATTGTCATTTTAAGTGCCAGTGTTGCTAATAAAAACTCAAAAGTGATAGGCCCATGAATACTCCTTAACGTAATGTTCAATATTCCAGAGCCTGAAATCCATGGCACACTAATTATTATCTCTCTGTTTTGTTTCCAGGAGAAGCTGAGGCCAGTAGCACAGCTGGGCATCTCCTACACTTCCAGATTGCCAGCCCAGCATCCCCACTAGAAACTAACTGTCCCTTTCCTGTCTCTGACATGCCTCTGGATCCTCAAGTAAGAGGATCAAGAGAAAGCAAGGAGCCAGCCCATGACTCACCTGCTCCCAGACTAGTTTCATCCATCTCTCTCCTCCCGCAGGGAGGGAGAGGGGCTGTGCCAGCTCCCCACCCGCACAGGCTGGGGCAGTGCGAGACCTCAAAGCTTTGTGAGTGCACAGGGCTGGTTCGGCTGCAGCCGGGGTCAGCCACAGGCACGGTGTCAGGGGGCTGTGCCAGCAAACACCAGTGCCTTTCCCAATCCCTGCCGAAGCGGGCAGCACCAGGTGTGCTGCTGAACCAGACCGGGCGCGGCTCTCGCCCATCACAGCCAGTCTCCAAGATCCTTCACCTTGAGTCAGCCACTGGCAGGGTTCCCAGGGCAGTCTGCTTTGCATCTTCCATCCCAGGGCAGCCCTGGCTGTCGGGAGAGGATGGGCACACAGCGCTACACCTCTGTTCTAGGACAGCGTTACAAATCCTTTTGGCTAATGTACACTTCTATAGGAGGGAATAAACAGTGTCTAGAAGCCATTGAATCAAAACAGGGTTTGAACTGCTGAGATAAACACGTACTGACCCATACGAATGCATTTCTACAGGCTGACAACCGGTTTTTATCTGGTTAGCATTGTGCTCATCAATTAATTACAGACCAGCATATCCATACCATGGTTTCTCTATGATTTAGTCAAGTCAATTTTCCAAAACACTTTTAACTAACCCAGTCACAGCCAAATACGCAGAAACATATTTCATGGTCAGGGACAGCAGAGCATGGTCAGGACTCTCAGGCACACAGCACACATTAACGCAGCCCTTCCAAACCCATCGCAGAAACTTGCTGGGGCTGCTTACACTACCCATGCCCACCCCAGCTCTCTTGCAGGGGCTGCTGCACTCCCCAGTGATGCTGGAAGAACGGGAAACATGCCTGGGTCTTATCTGTTTTATGTTAGAAAGGGTAACATTAAGTCTAAACTGCTGAGGAAGGTTTGTGTTCAGCCCCCAGCCTGCAAAAGGAAGGTAACAAACAGCTGAGGAGCAGTAGCATCTTAAACAGCTGCAGCTGTTTCCCCAGTGAACGTGATTCAGAGCCACAGTGTTCAAGAGCTGAAGCTCAGAACATAGCAACGATTCTTGCAAAATATTTTGCTTCTTGTCTTTTTTTTTTTTTCTTCTTCTCCCCCACACAGCTTTTTAACCTCTTGGTGCCTATGCTGAGTTCCTCCCAAAAATAGGTTTCAGGGTGGAACATACTTGCCACTTGATCCATGGCTTGCTAAATTTAGCCAAACACAGACTGCCTGTATAAGATGGTTCTCTTGAAATGTCAGTAGCCACAAGTAAAGTTGCCAATGTCATCCAGGAAGTGGGACACCACGGCAGTTATATTTTTTACTTAAAATAATAATAAAAAGAAACTTTCATACTCTGTGGAGATGCAACCGTAAATTTGATTCCAAAAAGTAGAGAGAGTAAAGAAAGAACAGACTTCAACAAAGCAGCACTGGAGCCAGAAGAGAACCTTTGTTTTAACATATGTAGAAGAGATTAACTCTTTGTATTTGACTAGAATCACTAAAAGCTGTAAAAGAGAAAAACCCATCTCAGCTGGCTTTTGGCATTACAGAGTTAAAGTACAAAACACAGTGATAGTCTAGGGGAAGGAAGGACTTGGAAGGAAAAGAAGAATACACCAACATAACACACAGTTCCACCTTCTTAAGTTTCAGGTGTTCAATGTCAACATCTTACTTTATAAATACATGACTTCTGAAAAAATTACAAACACCCAACTAGTCCTCCATTCAACAAGGCACCGTGATCCATGAAAATAGTTTTCCCCAGAGAAACATGGAAATCTTAGCAGAGGTGACACCACAGGCTGCTAAAGAGCCTTTCTTTTGCAATCCCTAGGCAGCTGTTTCTCCCCGTGCTCCTTGCAGCATCTCAAAGAGCCAAGTTCTGACAGTCAGCATCAGCCTAGGTGTAAGTATTCCCAAAGTAGCTTTTAAAAATATAAAAGCTTAAAAAAGGACAGTTATCTATGAACTTAAGCCCATGTTTAAAAAATGAAAAATAAACAACACACCTCTTTAAAAATTATCTGGCAACAGCACCTTTAGAACCAGAGAAGCTCCTGTAGATGGAGTATCAGATCAGTTTATCTCTCCATGAAGGAGAAGGCAGGAACCTGAACTGGGAATAATGCTTCCAGCCACCTCTTCTCCCACTTCCATCCTTCCTAAAGGGAAAGTAAGAACTGCTAGTGAGGCCAAGTCAGTCAGGGGTTAGTCCTTAAGGCAAGGGAGTGCTGAATGAACTCCATCAGCTCCGCTTTGCAAATTCCCCCCTGCATCCACAGACTACCCTGCCTAGACTCTGTTAGGTCTTACAGCTTGGAAATGACCCCAGCTGTAAATAAGCTCCTCTCTATCAGCATGTAAGACCAGTCACCTGCTATACATTCAGAAATATGAACCACTTCCTGGGAGCTGAGCTCAGCTCAGCTAAGCTAAGGGGAGGAGGAATATAAACATGGATGCAATTAAGAACTTGTTAGCATGCAAAATCATCACGGTTCGCACCCAAAGTCTATAGAAAAGCAAAGCAAAAGCAGAGCTCAGCTGGCCCAGGACTGCTGAGGTTCCCATCCCAGGATGTACAAACAAATGAGGGCCTAAAACCCGGAGGAGGTTAGGAAGCATGTCTGAATGTGGGACTCTGAGACGAGGCTGGGGTATGGGTACACCCAGGCTCAAGAACTGTCTTGTTGTGTTGGCCGAAGTGATGTCTCATATGTCAGTCAGTAAAATGTGATATTGCACTCTCCTGGCAAACTGAGACCCTAGACTTTAAGATGCCTTTGGGAAATAACCTGTTGCATCTCAAATTTAACTAACTGTCTGGGTAACACAGAGCTATTTTCAAGATGAAGATGCCTGAACTTATCCTCCCAGAGACTGAGGCAAAGGAATGAGAGATTAACTGTGAAAAATGTACACATATGGAGAAATAGAGCTGTTACTCAGTATCAGGCAACATTTTCCCATTTGAAGAGCTGCCTGACTCTTCAGATAGATAAGCTTCTGGCTGTGATGGGATGGTTGTGGGAAGGGATAATGCAGGGTTTTGGATGGCTGTGGGACAAGAAAGTGTTCACTATGCAACCAGTGGTAGAGATGGTGCAGTGTTTTGTCATCAGTATTTTGCAGAACTCTCCATAAACTGTTGGCCTACTTGCCCAAAGTCACAGGTGATTATCTTCATATCCAATATAAATTGGTAATATATGGGTGTCACTGACACTGAGACAGTGTAACTTGCATCCTTTCTGGCATTCAGTGATCAGTAAAATAATCCTAACTATGTTTAGAGAATGATGATGGCAGGAAAAAGGAGAAGATGCATGATTAAAACCGGTGGGTGGAGCCAACAGCATCAAAATCATGCTGATTCATCTTCCCCATACTTTATATTTTAAACTTAAGCTCTTTTCCTCTCTCCACTAGGTATCTCTAGGGTCAGTTGAAGATCCAGCAGGTATATAGTTTCACAGTCCCCCAGGCAGCAACATAAAAAGAGTCACCTTTTTTTTCAGCTTGCTTAGAACTCTTGGAGTCCTGATGACTGCAGCACAAATCACAAAACTCAACAGAGTTCCTTGGAGATGTTCACCAGCATAAAAGCTGCAAGCTAAAAGGGAAGCAGGGCCTTTATTCTTAATTAATTCCTATTTAATTCTAATATCTAGCAATCAGTTGGATGAAAATCTCTCTTTGTTTAACATTCAACAGCTGCTGTTCTTTTAATGCCTCCATAAGCTACTAATCTGGGTTCCCCAAGGAAGACCTCCAGCAAGAAAACTCTAAAAGAAATATCAGATCTTAAAAACGGTGGGTCTTTTTTTCTGTAAGAGGTGGGAGGGAGGGATAGAGCAGAGGGTTCAGAAGCACTTTCCGAAGTTTTCAGAGGGTTTGCACAGTTGCACACTCTTTAGTTTCAGAGTTCCTAGCTGGGAGCTTCTACTTTTCACAGCCGACTGCAGCTACAAGCTGTGCAGATGCATAAACCCCCCAACCAGCATGAGGAGGGTAAGCCCAGCAGGGAAATGCAGGGCATAGTCTGAGCAGATACTGTCAGATTTGTACACCTGCAAACTTCCAATCAGAAGAAACAGACCTGAAGCATCATCCTGGGCCAGAGCTCCTCTGGGTGCTAATAGTTTCAAAACCTGAGGCAGAGCCTCTGACTGCAAAGGCTCTTCCTGTTTGTGGTGTAAATGTCACTGTCTGTTAAGAAGAGAGAGAACTGCCTAAGCCATGGCAGCATCACTCAGGTTACACTATTGTCTTGGCCAGCAGTGGGGTAAAACAACCATCATTTAGTCCAGTGCAAATGTTATTCTCATTAAGCTTGTGCCAAGTGATTTGCTAGTTCAGCTAATCTGAATTGGCTGTGGGTACCCGAATGCCAAATAAGCACTTTCCCCTCTTTAATTACAGTCTTTATGTTTCATGATTTAGGTTGCTCTTGTTATTGTTTGCAAGGAGGATGGGGTTGCATAACCGTGTGTAACATGATACAGCTGCAGACGGGCTGCTCAACCAGCACAAGCCCAAATAGAGAACAGCTTCTTCTGTTAACCAGCAGCTGAACAACAGCAGGGAAATCTCACCCATCCCTTTTCCACTGGTAGGGGAAAGGGAAGGCCTGTGCGCTGTTCCTTTACTCTGTTTATGTCCAGCTCATTACAGCCACCAGCATATCAGTGAGATTCAACAAAATTCTCTCTGGTGAGTTCTGCCTAGAATAGGAACCCAAACTGGTTCTGTGTGGAGAGTTGCTTTTGGTGAAGGTTTTGCTATCTTTATTTGAACAAAATGGGAAATTCACCCCAACAATTTCACTTTTCACTCACCAAGTGTCAAACCTAGTAGGTCTCCCTCAGGCAAAAATCCAACTTGTGTCAGCAGGACTGTTGGGTTTGTTTGTTTTGTTTTGTTTTGTTTTGTACAAGGCCTGTAGGATCCAGTCCAGCAACTCTTCAGCCACCATGTTCAGGTCCTGGATTAGTCCATACTTGACCGGATCATTGTACTTCTGAGGGAAATTCTGTGGGAAGAAGGGACAGTATTACTTTACACTTTTCTGTGGCCTACAAGAGGATCTGAGATCAGAGCCTGGGACCAAATTTTTTTCATGCATTCTTCAATGTAGTCCCTCTGAAGTCACTGTGAGCAGATAAGCTATGGAGCATAGCACAGCCTTATGTGGACGCTTGGACTGAGTGACTTATTTTTAGCTCAAAGCTCTACCTTAAGGGTTGTCTGAATAGCCCTCGTTTGTACCTGAGAAAATAAATGAGTTCAAAATCATACAACCACTTTGGAGTCTTGCAGATGTGTGTGGATGTTCATGTTAGTTTGTAAGGCACCTTGCCTCCCAGTTTTTTGACAAAGGAAGCTGCACAGATGTTGCCATTTTTAAAATCAGTGCAGCTTCTGAGGTAAAAAACTACACTGCAACTTACTGGTTTCACTGTTCTACCCAAAATAGAAATTTTAAGTATGTTCATTGTGATTCTGGAATATGAGGTATAGGATTTGTCAAATGAAATGAACAGCTGCACATGTTCTTTGCTGTGCAGATACAGACTGAGGAATTTAGAAGCTGATGAGTGCTACTAGATATAGAAAGACCACCTGAAAACCCCACGGGTGCAAATGCTCAGCAACAGAGATGTGACCTAGAAATCCTTTTCACACATGGCTTCTAGTTCAGTGTGTTGCACTGACCTATAATGGCAGCTTAGGAAAAGCAACCCATGTAACAGAGCAGTTTTTTAACTTGGTGCATGCCCAAACCTGATCCAAGCACATCCCATAGCACTTTGGCTACCGAGTGCGGATTGCTATTAAACAGACTGCTGCCTACATTAGTCAGGAACATTGCTTACTAAGTATGTTCAGACTTCTGGTTGTCTTGCACCAGCCTATTATCTGATCTTAAAAAGCTACCCGGCATTCCCCTGCCGGTGAAGGCATTGCAGATGGCTACGTGTCAGAACTGCAGCCATCTGCAGATCAGGTTGGTCTGCAGCTCATCATTCACAGTTCAGGCAGTGAGAGAGGAGATGGAGAGCACAACAAAAGCATCTAAAATACAGCCAGCTAAACATTACTTCTATGCCAGTTCAATTTCCTTGGGACTTTCCCAGCATTCTTACCCCAACTGTTCACAGCAGTGTTAAGATTCAAGATTTCTTTTTCTGGCCCAGGCATCTTAATAGTTCTTCAGCCTGGCTGCAAAACTATATAAACAAGGATGAAATTCTGGCCCATGCAAATCATGGCAAAACTCCCACTGATTTGAATGAAGCCAGGCTTTCTCCACACCACCCCCCTCCACCTTCCAAAATGTATGAACCCAGATTTAAAATACATTTTATAAATAGAGCACTGAAACTGTACTTTCCAGGCTGAATAGAAGAGGGAATATCAAAGATTGTAGCCTTGCTGTTTTCATTAAATTTTCACTGAGGCTGGTTAACTGTGGTGGAACAACAGTTGTGATCCTGTGTTCTCACCGAGATTGTTACCAAAATTAGCAAAAGTAGTTAAGTCAAAAGAGAGAGAAAGCTGTGAACGAAGTTAGGCCCCAGCTCCTGGAACTTTTTTCCAAGTGTTCTCAGAGTGCCTGTTTGTCTGCTTAACTGCAATTCATCTTTCATTCCTCCCTGTTGCTTATGGACTCCAGTCCTCAGTAGGATGCTAGATTCCTTGGCAAAGAGATGCAGGCTGTGTCGGTACCATTCTTCAAACTCCACTGATCATTAACTCATCTGCAAAATTCCTTCCAGATATCTTACTGCTTCCCCTGTGCTGCTCCAATACATCAGCGTACCTCCAGACAGCCTTAAAGATTTTGGTTCTGAGGAAAAAAACAAAACTCCACAACACTCAGTGAGCACCAGGCTTTTCAGGGAGCCTGTGTTGATTCAGGGAATGCTCCCGAGGGAGCAACATGCTGTACCTTGCCCGCTGATAAGCAGCAGCAAGCCGTTCGGCAGGGAACTGCATGGTCCCACTTCCCAAGAAATGTAATCCCTCTAAGTCAACAAGGCAGGCAGGGCACCGATAATTTTCTCCGAACAGAGCAGACATTATTATAGGTCTGGTAGTGAGCGAGCAGAAGTTGACACTATGTGTCTTCTTTACCACAGAAAAGCTTTTCACAAACAGAGCTGTCTGAACTCTGTCCAAGTGTTTGGGCAAGCCCAGAGCAGTGTCTCTCTGACCAGGTCACCTGTGGTCTGCAGAAAGCTGATGGATTTCAAGGGCTCCGCTGTTGCTATTCTTTGTCCACCCGCTAAATCACATCTGAATATGTTAGGAAAGGCAAGTACTTCCCTAACAGGAATCAAAGCAGGATGGGATGTGGCAGAAGCAAGGAGCAAATGATGGGGTTTGCACCGAGTGCAGGGAAGAGGCACATTAAACCATGAAGAGTAGTGAAGAGATCTCGCCACACTTTCTCTCCAGAGATTTGTCCCATGCTATAAAAACACTGGCAAAAGCTCTGAGCTAAGCAGATTTCTTTCACTGAATGCACAAAACCCGTGCTTTCCCAAGTCTTGCAGGGACCGACAGCCATTAGAGGGCAGCAGGTATCTAACACATGCATTGATGGATCCCTTTCTGATACAGGATGTCCCAGCCTGCAGAACTCACTGGGCAAAACAAGAGAAAAGGTATTTACTTTAAAAAAAAAAATCTCCTTAAAGAAGCATTGTCAGCCAAGCACCTTCCCACAGGCAGTACAGCCACATGCCATCCTATGCCAGGAATAAAAGTGTCGTAATGTCTCATCCTGAATGAGCCATCCACCATCCTACCCCGCTATTATCCCGGAGATATAAGAAAGAATTGCATTTCTGGCAAACATCCTGACTTAACAGCTGAATGGAAGTCTGGAGTGAAATATTCATCCCATGGGCTGCCCTCAGCTTCCAGCAATGAAAATAGAAAGGGGAGGAGGGGGAAAGCCCCGAAACACTAGTGCTGGGATACTTGTGACTTGAGCTGAGATACTTGTGACTGTGATGTTATTTGTTTTGCAAGGAGCAATAAAAGCTGACCCTGCCACATAGGTACAATCTCCATTGCTTTATGTCACCTGGTCCTCAGGTCAGTGGCCTGGCCACTGAAGGCGGGGGGCGTGCTCAGAGCACTCTACCAGCAGAGCATCCCCAGAGCAAGCAGCAGCTTCTGCCTGGGGAGGAGAGGCAGGACTCTGCCCCTTGCTGAGCATGCTTCAGCAGGAGGCACAGTTTCACTGGCAGCTCCTCTCCATCCCACTGATCCAAAGGTGAAGCGTCTCAGCAAGCATATGGCGTAGAGTGGAAATAAAAACAGCCTGGCAAGCCAGCAGCCACCCTGCTCCCATCACTGAGAGCAACTCACTCATCTGCTCGCGTTGCCAGCACTGAGGCAGCAAGGACTTAAGCCCAAGTCAGAGACTTGAAGCACAACATGATGCCAGTGATTTCAAGTGACAGACACACCCAGAGAACTCCTCGGCCATGGACTGACTCCAGCAGCCAGCCACGCACAGGCACAAAATGTCTGCAGGCCCCTGGAGATGCCCCGAGCTGCTGCAGCACCGCCCTGGGGAGCCGAGCGCACTGCTGGGCCCCAGCCCCACAGCCAGCTGGGGAACTGCCTCCTTACATACCCCAAGATTACCCTGGTTTTAACAGGGGAAACTTCTCCTCCCCTGGCCATGAAACAAAATGGGTGCCCTGTCTCCAGGCAGGCAAACTGAGACTACTGTGGCCGCTGTAAGCTGTGGGCTGGTGAGAGCCCTGCATGGAGATCAGAGCAGCCCTGCCAGCAGGGCTAACATGGCTCGTGGGGGTCTGCCCACGACTGCGCCAGCCCCAGGCATCTCCCGTAGGGCAGGGCTGTGGGGAGCTGGAGACGGGCCCTGCTGCCACTTTGTTTGGGCCAGAGCGGATGGCCCTGGGGGCTGACATGGGGTCCCGGCTGTGAGGGAGGCCTGGTCGGCCAGGCAGGACCTCGGAGCTGGCGCTGCCCCCAGGGTCCAAGCGGGTGGGAGTTTTGGATCTGCTGGGCCTCCTGCCCAGCATGGCACCGAACAGGCTTGGGCAGGTGTCTCCTGCGGGATGTGGCAAGCCCATGGCTGCTGTGCCCAGCCTGCTTGCACAGGCAGTGACAGCCATGCACCCTTCCCGCGAGCTGCCTGAGCCCCCTGCCCGCAGCCTGCCAGCAGCAATGCCTGACATCGACCTCACTTCCCATCTCGGTTTCTGCATGCCAGGTTTATGATGGCCATTTGCTTTTGTGTCAGCATTGTCCTTTAACTGAAATAGCTCCTCTTCCTCCTTAGCATTAACCTCCAGGATGTATTTATAGAGAGCGATCATATCCCTCTCTCAGCCTTTGTGGTGCTGGACTAAACAAGCCAAGCTCTTTTAGTCTACTTTTATAACCTCAGCTCTCCAACACCCTAATCCTCCCGCTGTCTTTCTTTGCACCTGTTCCAGCATGAATCAATCTTTTTGAACATGAATGACCATAACTGCCCCTCATTGTGCACATGGCATGTCACATTGCTTTCTACAACAGAATTAGTATTTTCCTCTCTTGAGCACTGGAGCTCTGCATCAGGCAGCTGGGGACCTCGCCTGCCTTCTTTCCTCATGGATGCAGAGTCATCCTGAATAACAAACTAAGTTCTGAGAAGACCACGATATGCTGGGGCAAAATACCCCTGGGTAACAATGATATGGAAAAACACATGATATAAACCCAGGAGCATCATATTTTAACAACTAGAAAAAACTATTTTGGAGCAATGCTGTGGACAAGATTTTTTATAAGTTCAGGAGATGGAAAAATCCAAAACTCTTTTTCTGTGACAATCTTACACTTAAAAAACCTATCAAGTTTAATATGGAATAAAACATTGTGAAAGGGCTGCGTGGAAAAGGACTGTCATAAAAACTGTTCACAGGTGGTAAAATTATCCTTACAATAGAAGAACTAACCAAGTAAAATGCGTCCTGTATAGACCAAATTATGGCCACTGTCCCACATGTCTTTTGCAGCATCTCTCAGTGTCTGTATTACTGTTCCTGTGCGGCTGCTGTGCTCCTTTATCTTCCAGCATCCCTTTTGGCACCCATGACAATCAATCCCAGTATTACTGTCTTTAATCCTTCCACACTCTGACTGGTGAAAGGAGAAATTTTGATCCCTGTATGCGCAGGATTCTGAAAATCCATTACTTAGACCAACTCCGGGGCTTTTCTGTACTCCAGTCTTCTGTGGTGACCAGCTAGGGATCCCAGTCACAGCCCAGATACACCACACTGGAGCCCGTATCACGTCTGACCACACAGCTCCGTTCCTTTCTGAGCCCCCCAAACAGCAGATGCCTGTACTGATAAAGGAGGATGACCGTTCCATGTGCTTTCAGCTGCTGTCTTTATGCTATCCATCAGGATGTTTTCAGTCATGCAACACATGGGCTCTGCTCTCCAGCAGTGCTGGGGAGGAAATGGGGCAAGGGAACTTCTGCCCGGCCTCCTGGAGGCCTCCCTGCACCAGGAAATGGTCTTAGTGCCACCAAAAGCATTTAAAGGTAAAGCAAAAAGCCACAAATCTTCAGGCTCTGCAATTGAATAATCAACCCTTGTGTTTCACTTCTCCTATTTGTTTTCTGTGCTAGATGGGCCTCCTCCGTTTGCAGAAGGTGACCCCAGGGAGCGGGCGCTGACCTCCAGAGGGGAAGCCGGTGTTCTGCCGTGTGGCCATCCGTGCCCAACGCGCTCTGCTGCTGGGCACTAGGGGCCACTCTCAGAGCTGCTGAGCGCGGCCAGCAGCTGTGTCTTGTCACTGTCCTCCCCTCCCGCCCCTGCCTGCTGCCCTGCTCACTGGAGCTTAGCTGGGAGCCGGAGGGGAGAGCTAGAAGGGAGGCAGAGACAGCTGGCAGGGATGAGGAGCCGGGCTGGTACTGGCTGGGAGCGGTGAGAGGGGGGAAAGGAGATGAGCAGAGCCTGGGAGAGGAAGAAGAAAAACATGCTGCTGCAAGTCCTTCCCCCGTGGAGTCTGAAGAGAAGAAAGCTGATTGCCAACAGAGAAGATTAGGAAGCCCTCCCTTGCTCATGCCAGCCCATCCCTGCAAAAAGCTGCCACTTGGGTCCTACCCTGGGACTTGGTGTCAGAGCACAGAGCTGGACCAGAGTGTGAAAACAGAGGGGCCTCCAGGTTGCTTGAAACAGATGGGGCACAAGCTTCATACACCCAGGATTCATCTTCCCCCAGATTCCAGCTGGAGGTAGCACCCCTTGGGCCTTGCATCACCCCACAGCTTCCTCAGAGAGGGAGAGGACCTGTAAAGGAGATGAAGGCAGAAGAGGAGGAGGTGCTGGGGAAGGCAGAGAGCAAGTAAGGCCAAGATGGACCCTTGCCCCTGGAGAATCCCAGCAGACAATTCTGAGATGCTCTCCCCTTAATATAGCACGATCTGCCCAGCTATTTTCTCCTCTGGCTCGCACACAGAGATCTCCACATTGCAATCAGTGTGTCTGGCATACTTGAGCTAGCTGCGGCCCAGCAGGGTCAGGCAGGGAGCGATCGCAGCAGGGGCACAGCAGCCAGCCCTTCAGCCTGGGCTCACAAAGGCAGCCAGTTCTCCAGGCCCCTGAACTGGTTTTTGCTGAAGGCCGTGCTGCTCCCTCTCCCCTGCTTTGACCTGTACTGACTAGATCAGCCAGCATGTGCTGCCTTGACGCGATTTCAGAGCAGCCTGGGGAGCATGGCTCCATGCAGCAGCAGGGGCTGGTATGCTGCATAGTATGCTGCTGGTATGGATAAAGGAGAACACCTGGGCACTGCTCTGAGAAACAGTTTGGCAGGTCTCATGATTTTGTCACAAGTCGCGTTATTCCATATTTTTTCATCACACCTCAGAGACAAGAGCTTCATTCTTCAACACAAACCTGACCTTGCTTAAGAAGCCAGTAAGAATACCACTTTTGTACTCACTGCTTATTTACTTCTCTGACCTTTGCAGTTAGGAAGGTAAATTCCTTTTTCTCTGGTTCAGGATGGTGGTAGAAGGAATTTTAAGAGACAACACATCTGTTCTCAAAGGGTGTGCTTGCCTACCTCTTTTTATATCTTTTTGTGTTTTTTATCTGCACAGGCTTTGTGGTCTCTGATGCAGAACCAGGGCTTCACCCGATACCATTTTTCACAGAGTTTGGACTGCCATGCAAATAATAATTACAACCATTTATATGGCCAAGCAAAAGCCTTATTTTCTCTTTTCCCTGAAATGGGTGTGACACAGGGACAGACTGGGCAAAGTTTGCGAAACATTTTGTACTGTATGCTGATTGCTCCATCTTTTAGCCCAAGTTAAGGCTCCCGAGAAGAGAGGGAATTTGCCAGGGAAGATCCAACAAGGACCGGTGACTCGCCTGGCACAGTAGAGGCCTGTGCTTTCCCTGCAAAGATAGCATGATGTCCATCTATGTACCCTGAAACCAAACCCAGTGATAAATTTCCTCCCCTATGAAGCAATCCTACAGCACAAATCAAGATTAATTGACATCCTCGTGCCTTCCACAGCTGCACAAATGGTTGGTACAGCACAAGTGGGGCCTGTTCGCTAATCGTGAAGTAGCTAAGAGCAGACCTTGGATTACTGTGGTCTATAGTAATATATCACTTTCCATAAAAAGAAAAGAACATTGTGCTCTCTTTCCCAACACTCTTTCACCCCAGCTCATCAGTTGCCCAGCAATCACTCTCCTCTCCCAACACTTGCATAGCAGACAGAGTGGCTTTTAATACTGGAGAAGTTCTGCTGTGCTGAACTAAAGCAAAAGGAGCAGGGAGAAGCAGCTGGGTGCAGGGGGAGGAGTTCTTTTTGACAAGAGCAAAAAGAATGCAGTACTAGGGGAGTTTCCAGGTTAGCAGAAGTCTAAAGGCCACTCTGTCTTTCCTAATGGCTCCAAAGTGCTTAACTGCCACAGGGAGAGGGAGAATATCTGAAGGAGGGAGCAGACTCCTCTCTCTTCAGACGAATTCCATCTCTCACTGCACACTCAAAGGTGCTGTTGAGTTATGCTCTGTTTCAGTTGCAGGAGCCTTCTAAGGCACATACGTTATGTTCTCTGTTGGGAAACCTGTCATTTCGCAAACTGGCTGAAGTTTTCAGTCATTTTGCAAAATGCTAGGAGATGATAGGTATGCACATGAAATCCTCACCCTCTGGCTATTACTAACTCCCTAACTCAAAGAGAGATGCAAAACTATTCTTATGTTCATTTCTACAACCAGGCAATCTTTTGTAATTACTTTTAAAGCCAGTCAGCAACACCCATCCCCTGACAAAGCTAACCAGTATTTTCACAACTGAACATTGTAACATCAACCATTACATGTCAGTCTTGCCAGTAACATCTGCCTCTGACTCCCTGTGCTCTGGCCCTCCACAACTCCATCACCCAAGCCAGCCTCCCTCAAATGAATATTGATCAGCTGTCTGAGTTCAATAATAAAAGTTCCTTTCCACTAGCCAAAGGAAAAATAAAGAAATGGTCACAGATAGAATTTCAAGTGGCACGGCAGTATATGCTATGGGAAATACATCAGTTCCCGGATCCAGAATGGTGACACCACTGTCTCGGTACACATTCTGCAGAGGAAGATCAGGGTCATATGCAGAAAGTCAGTCAACAGTGAACACCATTAGGAAAAAGGCAAACAAGGTGCTGGATGTATAAACAGGAGAAAACCCCTCGGGACAAGTGAAGTAATCCTTCCATCCAGGACTATCCAGGCTGGAGCTGGACTGCTCTCTGGTTTTGGAGACAACTCTTCAACACCAACCAACTGGAAAAAGTCCAGAAGAGAGGTGTGAGATAGACAAGAGACCTAGAAAACATGATCAAGAACTGTCTGAGAGCATCCCAGTCAATACGAAGTTGATGCAAGCACAGTTGCCCACAGACCAACCTATTTTTGATAGCTGTAATAGCTGTAGTGCACCAGGGTGCCCAGGATGCCAATTTTAGCACAAGCAGTGCAACAGGCAGCTTGCAAATGACTCCAGCTTTCCATCACTTGGCATATTGATGGAGAAGAGAAATAAGGCAGTGAGGTAAAATGTCTGCAATTCCTATTCCAAAAAGACTAAATTTCTAGTCATCTTGTGAATAAAACGTTGCAAAGTAAAAAAACCTGCAGTCATTCCATGAAATTATTTTGCAGGATGAGTAACTCCCATATGAAAATATTTTTTTAAATCATTCTAACCAACTAGGCCACGCTGTCATAATATGTGAACAGCGTGCAGTCTCAGGACCCTACAAAGACTACGAAGAGCTGCTCGCTTCTTTTGAAAAAGGGCAGAAGGCTCCAAAAATGGTTTACATGATTTGACCACAGAAACCACAGGAGTCTTTGGCTGAATCAAGATCCAAAATGAGATCTTCTAAGTCCAAGGCCATAGCCCTGTCTGTGTATTCCCCATTTTTCATGCTGGTTTTGCTCTTGGTCACCCCTTAGTACAAGTAGAGCTAGGACTATATATTATCTAGCACAGCAAACTACCTGAATCCTATGGGAAGTAACACAGTTTATTCTCCCAAAACAGGGCTAAACCTAGTCACTTTTGATCTTGAAGGGAAATTCAGAATCCAGGCTTGTGGCTGAAATCACCTCCTAACCAAGGCCCTGGAAGGCTGAAGTCACCCCCCACCCCATCCAGTCTGTATCAGATCAGGGAAAGCCCTCACTCTCTGTTAACAGATAGGCAGAAACTGAGCATGGAAATATCAAGAAATATCAAGAAAAAATATCCGGTTATCACATTTGTTCTTGTACAGGGCAGAGAAGGCCTGGATGCTTTCTGTTGGAATCCTTGTTTGGCTCAAGGCCTGTGTGTACACAACTTTCATTTCCTCTTCTCCATCTTTGTGTTCACCCAAGCTCATATTTCCCTGGAAGAGGGCTGCCTGGCACTCCTTGTAGTTGTTTTATGATTACCACAAGCAGCCTCTCCTATACAAAAAGAATAGGACTGGAGTCCTGTTTTCCTAGCAGCTCTCCTCTGGTGCCAGCTGGACCCTCTGATCACAACTACTTCTCTGTGGCTACTGGCACTGCACTGTGGTGAAGCAGTACCCCGGTCGGGTGCGTGAGGTGTCAGGGAGGTGTAGCTGCAGTGGCACAGGGCAGCAAGGGCTGCAAAACCCTATCTGGAAAGTCAGGTGAATGCCCTGGCAGCAAGTCCTCACCCCTGTGCTGTGCTGCCCTGGCTGTGCTGGCAGGTGAGCCTGTTCTGGGGAGGATGAAGTTAACTCCACTCCCTCGGCACAGCCTGCGGCATAGATTGATTGCAGTGCAAAGGCATCCCAAATTTCTAAGCCTGCTGGTCAGCCTCAGGACTCGGCACTGATGCATCCCCAGAGAAATCTGAAAAAATAACTGATTCCATAGAAGTAGCCTATCAGCATTAACTTCTCAAAGACTTTTTCCTCCAGTTTCCTCCGTTTGCTGACAAATATGAAGATTCTTCCCCCTCAGCTATTGCAACTCTCTTGTGCAGTCAGGACCCTCAGCTGCTGAGGCAGAGGTGTGGATTTATAGCACTGGCTTTTGCATAGTATAATGGTGAGCCTCAGGGATCAAGGGTTATGACATTTTTATGGCCTCTCTTCTCCTCCCTCATATGAATATGAAGCAACTGTAAGGAAAAACATCTGGTTTCACTTTTCTTTTCTCCACCACTGTTCCCATCTGACAAAACCTTAAAAACTTGCCAGTGCTCTAGCGAGCTGTGTGTGCCAGCAGCCTGCAAGGAGCCAAGGATTTTTTGGTGTCATCACAAGCGAGAGTACACTGGTCTGGAAGTACTGGCTCCATCATTGCTAGAAGGCAAGACTACCCAGATTTTGTCTCACTGACAGATGCACTGGCAGCCCTCCTCCTTTGCTAGAGCAGGCTGAAGGGTTGCTAAAAGACTGTCCCTCCATCTTGATCTCATTACAGGCGGCATCTCCAGGGGAAATGTGGGCCACTGTGGAGAACACTGTGAGAAGAGCCAACCCCTGCTGTGGGCAGGGAAAACAAGATGCAAGGAGAAGTTCTGCCTCACCTCAGAGTCTTCAGAGGGATTCTTCTGGGGTAGAAAAACAGTCTTGCTCAATTTGTGAACAGTGGCGTGCTGAGAAAGGCTTGTGCCTGCCTCTGTGCTCAGGGCTAGGCTGCAGCAGAAAAGAGAGATGAGCCCAAAAATCTCAGAAGCTCCTAGGTCCAGGTGGGACCCACACTGTCAGTGAGGAGGAGAAGCACAAAATACTACCAACTCCAAGGCCAGTCTGGCAGAGGTGGCCAATAGCTGGCCCATAGCCTGTTTCCACAGCTTGACACTAAGAAATATAATCAGTTCCCTCATGTTATCTTATTTATCCAAGGAAAGACAGAATTAAACTATTTCCAGGAATCTGAAAGCATTTCTCCTTTATCTATAGGAAAAGAAGGCATCTATGCAACAGGCAGTGTTGGGGCTCTGGAGAACCTCCAGAAATAATCTCTTCTCAGGATCCCTCATCTTCAAATCCCTAGAGGAAACCAAGTGGACTGTTTGGACTCATCTTACAAAAGAGGAACAACCGCTGAGTGCTGGCCCCAGGGACATGATGCCGAGTACTACTGCCATGGAGGCCATGAGATGTGAAGGTGCTTCATAGGGATGAAGTCCCAGGACTGTGTGGCAACCAGGATCATAAGTTAGGCATTAGAAACAAATCCTAAGAGTGGAGCACCCAAATAAACAACACTGGCCTCCAAGAAAGGTCTCCAAGGGACAGGAACCAAAAGTGCTCATGGCAAAGGATATTGAACATGAAGGCGCACAAAGAAAATGTTCTGTGCTGTGGGCTGCAAGAGAAGACCCAGGGTATTGTTTTCCAGCTTCTTTCTCTCTTTTTGACTGTCCTTCTTGACTATGCCAATAAAAAAAACACCACTCCCTCCTCTTATTCTTTTTCTTTGTTTACTTAACTTCTTTTCCTCGTAGCAACTGCATAAAGCTGAAGCCATCTGATATTTCCAAGTAACCAAGACCATTATTCACTGAAGGCACTGGCCTGGATCCTAGTTGCTGCTGGTTTCATACTCAACACAAGCCTTGCAAACAGCTGTAAATATCTCTGTACAGTACTCCACTCATGTCAAACCGACCCTAATTCTTACAAGTCCCCTGGGATGCAAATAAAAGTGCTGCCAGAGAAAATAGGTGTGCTAGGTACACTTCAGAAGGACAAACAGCAGCAAAAGAGGAGACACTGTAGAAATACTGTTTTATACCCTTTTCCAAGGCATGCAGAGGGGAAGCAGGTGAAGGGAGTTGGTGGTGACCAGTATTTGCAGGCCATGTGCTGGGATGAAGAGACCCTACATCTGAGTGAAACTAGGACAATGAGGACTTTCTGGATCATACCCCAGCACCCAGAGGATATTTGAGAAGGAAGCTGGAGCATCCCCTTCCCACTTACTCTTCCAAGCCTTTGTTCCAGGCATGCTATTATTCTGGCATTCCCCAATTTCTTCATCTTCTTTCCTTCTATTCACACAAAAGGCCTGTGTTTAACGTGAACCTTTGTTTAAGGTTAAAGAGCATCAGAAGTGCCAGGTAGCAACATTGCATTACACGGGTGACGAGGTCAGGGTAAAACCCCTGTTAAGGAAGAGAAGTCTGTGCTTTGCACCTCTCCTTGCCAGCGTCACAGAAAGGAGAAAAGGACAGGGCAGCAAAGCGTGTGACAAAGTGCAAAATATGGTACTTTTTGGTTTAGTTTTAATCTGCTTCACTCCTATAACCAAAGGAATAATAGTAAAAAAAAAAATCACAGTGCAACAACCTAACTATTTCACTAAAAAAAAAATTAGTCACTAAAATATCTTTTGGGTTTCTTTTCATTTCAAAATACAGTTCAAGTCAGAGATGGGGGTGGGAGGGACATCCAATCTCTTGAAAGCTTCCCAGAGAGTTAGGCACTTATAACACTCCCTCACCTTTTATTGCCCCTATTCCTCAAATACTGCCCGTCCCCTGTGTGATTTTATGCTGCCCTTCTGCTCTCCTTCCCATCTATCACATGGTATCTCCCTTTTCCACTCATTTCCTCCTCTCCTCTGACCCACTCATGCATTCCAGCTTCCCTCACTCATCCCAAAGGTTGTTGGAACATCAACAGTCCTCCAATGCCTTCAGCCCCTCATCCCACATGGCTGGCTGCCCCCTGCCAAGGGGCTCCCCTCCTGACAGCAGGGCTGCAGGGGACTAAATCCTCTGCTTCTCATGGCCAAGTCAGTTCCTCCACAAAGGAGAGCTGAAACTGTGGGGAGAAATTTCAGCCTAGCTGGGGGAGGCGAAGAAGGCACAGTGTGAAAGTCCACAGCTACATACCAAGAGATGAAAATCAGTACAGCTGGTACTGTGTGTTCAGCTCACAGCCAAAGTCCTTTCTCTCAAGGTTGTGCTGACAGACTACAAAAACAACGGCTGAAAGCACAGCATGAAAGTGAGCGATGGGGAACTTGCCCCAGCAGAAGGAATCCGTGAAGAGGAAGGTTTAACATGTTTAGATGTCAAGCCCTTGGCAGGGGCTTGTCAGGAGGGGCAATGAAAGGTGTTAATCCAATGCACACCTAGTGCTTCTTGATGCACATGGGTATTTCGCTCAGCCTGTCCACTTAAGTGCTCTCCTTAAGACTCAGCCGTTTCAGAGTGACATTTAAGAAGGACACCCCAGACCACCCCCCATCTGCTCCAAGACATGAGATATGCTGCAAATGAAGACATGTGGCAAGCAAATTTTTACCAGGAACAAATATTTGCCATCGTTCTGGATGGCTGCTATGTCACACTACATTCTTCCTGGCACACTAGGGTGGACAAATATTGTCAGAAAAGTAAGTAGATTTCTGCCACCAGAAAGGGCTGACAAACACTTCAGGCCACTGCACCCTGGGTCTTCATTTCTTGTCAAGCTGGGGGCCCTACCACAGGTAGGACTATGCACACAGCTGGCTTCTCTTGTGTGCTGGCAAGATGAAAGAGCCAGAGGGTCAGGTAAATACTAGTTAGAATGATGTGGACACCCAGCACAATGAAACCTGCACTAAGGGTTGCGGATACATGCCCCGTGCTAACCAGCCACCTCTTAAGATCTCTCAAGATTTCCACTGCCATTTCATTTATTCTCTTGCTCAAGTGCCACGTCTACCTGGCAAACGAATTCCCTCTATTCCCTTATGCCAAGTTTCACTCCAGCATGTCAAAACCACTGCCCTACACTGCAGCATTCCTTTCCAAGTGAACTATTCCCCCCCTCCCTCCCACAGGTCCTGCTGATGGCAGCTCGAGGTTGTATAACTGTGCGCTCCTTCCTTGATAATAGCAAGAACCAGGATTTCCTGGTATGCCAGAAATGGTTTTGCCACTCCTGCCTGTGTGAAAGGGGTGGGACAGGAGGCGAAGCAGCCATCGTGTGTTACAGCTCTGGGTCGTGTCTGTGCACCTTGACATCCCGCCAGGCTATAATAAGAGAGACCTGCAGGGAGCAACATATGTCAAAGTTGGTAATTTTCCTTCCTGCCTTCACTCCTCAAAACCGCCTCAACTGGATCAACGCCCGCCCAGTTCCTTCTTTGGACAGCCAACGAAGCATGCACACTGCAGGAGCAGCTGCCAGCTCTGCTGGAAAATGTACAGACCAAAAGATCACCTGTGAGCGCGCAGCCTTGGTGTGAGCTGTTCTGCACGTCTGCAGCTCGACAATGCTGCTGTGGCTTTGGGAGGCAACAGCAGCCGACCGCAGCGCCGGCCGGCCACTCTCAATCCACAGCCAGAGGCGCCTCTGAAAACATGCTCCCTGCAGCAGGGAGACCTTGCAGAAGCCTCACAAACCTCCCCTCATTTTTAAGCAGAACCAGGTTAATAATCCTCTCACTCTCCCTCCCCCAGCAATTTTTAACTTCCCTGGACAGCCATGGTGTTAGTCCACATCTGGAAAGGGCATCGCTGGGCCATTAGCAGATGGATTGGAACCAGATGCAGGGAAGATTTGAAAGGTCCCTTGCACTGTCTTCCTTCAGGCTTCCTTTGTGCTGCACTAACACCAAGACTGCAGGTGACTTCAAGTGCTGCCTACTTGTGCTCCCTGCCATGCCAGGCATTCGGCTGAGATGCAGCCCTGGCACTGGGCAGCTGGGCTTGGAGAACTAAGTAGTCTGTGGGGCCCACGCAGTTGGTCTCCCTCCCAAGAAGAATCATCAAAAATTGCACAAAAAGCCCCGGTCTCTTTAGGTTTGCAGAGTTTTTGATAACTTCTGTAGCAGCCAGGTTTTTAACTGCTTCTATGGACATAATTCAGATGCTGCGTTGTTTGAGGCTGTCCCATCTCTCATCAGGGCCAATCTGGCTTAAGATTCTTTCTGAAGAAAAACTATAAACTCACCTGGCCAGTGATCTTTGAGCTCCCAGTATTGCCAAAGCAGTTCTGCTTTGCCTTTCCTCTTTCCTCCCGCCTCCCTTCCCCCCAGCTAATTCACAGATGCATGTGGCCCACTTCACACTTTCTAAGCCCCTACCTGAATATGGGATTTGCAGGCTGTTTATTCTTGTGACGTTCATTTCAGGGAAAATGGGAGCATCAGTGTCATCACATTACCGAGCTCACCACATTTTCTGCATTGAGCACAGGCAGGCTGGCAGCATTGCTTGACACTGGGGCACTCCTTTGACAGGAGCAGGAAAGACCATGTACTCACACCAACTAATTCAGCTGATTTATTTTTAAATGCTGTAATAAGGCAGGCACGGAGTGAATGGAGAAGTGCAAACCCACTGAGATCTAGAAGGCTCTCAGAGCTGTCTGTTGCTTTATGCCTCTGCCTGCCTCTCAGTTGTCTCTGCAAGTGATTCAGAAAACCCTGTTTAATCAGATTCAGCTCCTGCCATCTGTTAAGTGAGACACTATAGGGACTGAGTATTGTAACAAAATGCATATCAGAATTGCCCTCGATTTAGCATACTTTGTGCAACATGTCTTGTTGCCCTCATTCACAGCAATCAGAGCAAGGCTTTAAGGTTCCTTTTCTCTTTGGGGTGTAATGACTCACTGCAGTGGATGAGCAGGCCACACCGACCCTCTGCATCCCCCCAGCTCTGAGTCACAGGCTGGGATTATAGGGACATTTTAGGATTACAGACGAGCACTCTTCCAGAAAGCTCCTTCTCTTCCACCTTTGCCAGTGCCTTGTTTAACAGAGGCTGTGTATGCTCTCTGATGTGGCAGAAAGGATGGAAATTCAGGGAATTCCGGACAGCTTGTGATTGTATAGCCAGTTGTCTGATCAAAGGTGCATATCGATCAGCTTGGTCAGTGACACCCAGCACACATAAAGATGAGATCACATAAATCCATCCATCCTTGTGCCAGGAAGCCTCTTCACAGTGAAACAAAAGTGTGTATGGGCAGTTGGCAGAGGTGGGTGCTTTGCAAGATGCCTGGCACTGCTGAATGGCCCCTCCAGACAGCATTGGAGCAGGGGCTTCATTTTACACACCTTTCAGATGATGTGCTTTGTGCTTTTTCAAGCAGTCACAGGTCTGTTGCGGTGGGACAGCAACCTTATTTCTTGAAGACAACCCAGCAAGATGCATCACAGTGCCATGGGAGCAGAGCTGATTATCTCCACCTGGTAGGATGGTTTAGCTTGCCTCTCACAAAATCCCTGGCTAGGCAGTACCTGCCATTTTGGAAGAACATCTGCAGTGGCTGGAGGGGATGCATATCCCGCTGTGCTCGGGAAACACCTCCCCATGTGCTTCAGTGTGTCGCCCAGGCTACTGCTGCCAAAATACCTGACCTGGTTTTACAGGGATGGATACAGACATGAACATCAACGTTTGGAGAGTGACTCAGAGAGTCAGGGACTTTAATGAAATGCATTTAAAAAAAAGGAAAAAGAAAGAAGAAAATGAAAGAGGGAGAGCTGACATCAAAGTGAGCAACAGAGGACACAGAAATTGATGGATTTCACACTCGGTCGATTGTTGCAATTAATACATAAAAGGAGATGTGACATTGTGTACCAAACTGCTCCCCCCACACAGCTGGAAACTCCACAGTTAGTGAGGCCAAAGTAATCAGATGTTGCAGAGGATCCAGTTGCACCATAAATTTCCACATCTTGCTCAAGCTCCTCAGGTAAGTGTCTGGATCTGGTTTCTGTGGTACCACACCATGTGCCCAAATTCGTCAGGACGGGCGTGTTTGTGCCTGCTACCAGCTTGCTGGGTTTGCCTCCCCGCGGGGGAAGCAGGGAGGAAGCAGAGAAATTGTCGGGTTTGCATTTCACAACCGCCTGCCTAATCCAGGTTGCTGTGCACATCCCGTGGCTCAGCCTTTCAGGCCCAGTGTGATGGGAAGCGGGAGGGAGTGTTTACACAGCCCGCTGGCCGCTCTGCAGTCGCTATAGCAACCCCAAGGGTCAGTTTATAGTAGGAGAGGAAGTTCACTTTTGGGGAGTTCAGCTTTCCAACACCAGCATCAAGCATGGCTGAAAAACAAAAGGCCAGGCAGTGGGAGGAAACACATTTAAAGGAGCTTCCTATGTGCAAAACCACCCGAGCTTTCTCAGTCACAGGGAGATGCTGCATTCCTTTCCTCTTGGTCAAAGGCACGCTGCCATCTGGCTGTGCCTGAGCCAGAGGGGTACCTCCCCTCTCCCGCAGATGCCGGGGTGTGTTTGAGAGCAAGGCAGCTGTGGAGGAGTGCAGCGTGGTGCCCCACTTTCAGAAACACCCCTGTGCTGGCAGCCCCAAGCCGAGAGCCACAGGACCAATGTCCCAAGTGTACTTGCTGCACGCTCTGGCTCTGCAGAGGCTGCTTGCAGACCTTCATCATGTCTCCCATGGCAGGAAGAAATAACAGGCACTGTCCTTTCTGGCCTGGATGTAAACCAGCAAATCTCTGTGCATCCAGGCTTGGGGTTCTTTGCACTTATCATGCTGAGACTTAGTCTCCATCAGTACTGCCAGTGGCACTGTGATTAAATCTGAAAAAACTGACAGACGTCTCTGAGGTGATGCCTAGGGAAACACCCTCTTTCCAAACACTACCATCTACCCTAGAAAGCTTTTCTTGACCTGTACAGCTCCTTGCTCTGTTGTACCTCATTACCAAAATGGCCTGAATACTGACCAAGAGCTAAAAGAACATCTGTCAGCCACTGTTAAAACACTGGGACAGTGTCAGAGTGCAGTCACCCTGGGGAACTGTGTTTTCTCAGGGAAAGAGGTAATAAACAAAGCATCCTCTGAGCCACAAGGGAAAAGAGCCTGCAGCCTGAGTCCTTTTCTCTCCCACCAGTTCCCATCACTGGAGCTCACTGCAGCATGGGGGGCAAGGGTCTACTTTAAAGAAAGGTCCACCCCTAGCTGAACAAGTCCAACACTAGATGGGAGAACAGGCCACGAACTTCCTGAGCTCCCAGCTGAGCTCCCCACTGTGCATCACACTCCAGGGTTTCAGAGCAGGGTTTCAGTTTACCTACCCTGTGTGCTACCCCTCTGTGGTGGATGTAAGGTTATAAGAGGACCCCTGCACTCAGCAGCTGCTGGAGAAAGGGCCCTGAGTAGTCTTGTGCTTGGTCAACAACTGGGGACATGCAATGGGTACTCCTGTGCCTGGTCTGGGCTGCAGTGTGGAACATAGAGAGAAGGAAGCCTAGTGAATCCCAGGGAGGTGAACTGACTGCAGTGTCAGAGCGAGCATTCCAAGGCCTGTTTTCCTTTCTAACGTGACGATTTACATCAGTGAAGTATAACTCCAATAAAGCTCCTTCTGTCCATAAAGATCTGTCCACCAGTACTTGGCTGCTGGCTGGCTGGGAGATAAACAAGGTAATAGCAAAGTTAATGGTTGTGCTGGAGCCTGCTGTGCAGGCAGAACTTGGGGGAGCTAACACAGGTGTTTCCTAAAGAACGGAGTTCAACAAAGAGACAGCCCAGGGGAAGAGAGAGGGGTAAGGAGAGGATACGGGAAGGAGAGACTGCATGAGTCTGTGTGTAGGAAGATTGGGAATTGTGATGCATTGTGCCAGAGAAAATATACAGAAAGACAGAGCGTCATGGAGAAACACAGGTTCCAAGGAGATGAGGGAGTTACACCATGAGGCACTGTACAGGAGAAAGAAGGACCACATGGATGGGAAGGAATGATCCATAGCTGAGGCCTTCAAAACCAAAGTGATAAAAAGAGAGGAAAGATGAAAACGAGTGTGGGTGCTGCAGGGGCAGAATGGCAATGAAGGCTACATAGATGAGAAAGGTGGCTGAGTGAGGGGAACAAATTCATCTGGCTATACAAAGATGTCAGATCTGCTTGAGAAACAGTTGTATTGAAGATGCAACTCATCCCAAAGCAGATGTCAAATACATCACACATTTACTTCTCTCTGAAAAGGGGGAGCTACAGTAATGATGCCAGAAGAAGACATCCACCCCAAGCAGGTCAGATTTCAGTGAAAGAACCCTTTATGCCTAATAATCCTCTGCTCTTGGGTGGCAAGCGGAAGGGCAGAGCTTTGGGATGAGGGCTGTATGTGTGTGTGTGTTTGAGGGTGATCTCCTGGGAGATTTTCCCCAGGGCTGGGTGTTACCCAAGGAAACATGAGTAGGTTTCAGCGCTGCTTCACTGCTGAACTCCTTAGCAGAGAGGACTTTTCCAAGGAAACTCCACAGGGGGGTTTCACTTTTGCTGGCAACACCCATCTCGCACGTTTAACCCCACAGGCTTTGAGCGGGGGATGCATCTAGGGCCAGCAAGCAACAGTATGTCCAGGAGCAATGAGCCAGCCTGTAGGACGAACTGCAAGAGCTGGGGGAACAGCTTGTGCACTGGCATGGCCCCTCACCCTGTGGCTATGGCATGGCAAGGATGCCCACAGGATTAGGCCTCTGTGTGTCCACAGCAAGCAGGCTTTGGCATCTTTCAAACAGGCTGTGGTTCAGGCCCTAGCTTGGGAAGCCTTTTCTCCATTGCCCTCCCCTTCCAGCCCTGCATGTGGATGAGTCAAAGCAACTCCTGGTGTCTCAGGGTCACCCAAGTCCCACACAGCCTGCTGCTAGCCCTAGTTACAGGACAGACCTGCCTGATCTCCTTACAGTAATTAACAACAGCCCTTCAGATGGTTTAATGTCACCAGGAGTCTTTCTACAGGCTCAGCTCATGTCCTAGAACAGTGCTTCCCACTCCTTTTTCCATGTCAGCGAGCAAAGAGGGCTCAGACCTCTGCCCTGGGTTCCATCCTGCAGCACCCCCAGCTCCCTGCATCTGCCTCGCTGTACAACCCACGCACTGCACCCGGGGATGCTGCAATATCAGCTGAACTGGGCCACAGAGCATGGAAAAAGCAGGAGGGCACCCAGGTGACTGAGACACCAGCAGTACACACAATAATGGCTCAAAACCTTGGCAGGGCTCTTTGGAAATATTACTTGTGGGCAGGGGGGACAGGGAGGTGGAGGAAGTGTTGTCAGCATTCTTTTCATACTGTATGAAGAAAAATACCCTGAAACAATGCAGCTGGGATTGGCAGCAGTTGTGAGTCACTTGCCATAGAGGCAGAGGTCTGTGTGAAGCCCCAAGCAGGGCAGGAATTTAATCCATCTACCCAGATGCTGCATAAAGATGTAAAAATGTGAGCTTTGGTACTGGTTCACCATCTGCTTTGAGGTACATGTAACAACACAGTAAATACCGTTTGCATGTATTTGCAGATTTACTGGTCAGATAAGTGGTAAGGATGGTATGAAAAAGGCCTGCTTAGAAAGTAAGGTTAAAAAGAGGCATCTTCACCTTTGTTGCTACCAGTACTTTGTATGGAAATAATGCTTACGTTCATTAGACTGTAAGTGGTCATCACAGAGGGTAAAAATAATTAGGGAGGAAATAATAGGAAGGATGTTATTTAACATTGTGAATGTTTCTGTATCCTCACCTGTGCCTGGATATTGCCACTGCACCCACCTCAAAAGGAATTTTTTTCAAAGAGAAAGAAAAAATTAGAGAGAGAGAAGGCAAAAATTGTATTGAAGGAGATTGAAAAGCCAAGTGGAAAAACCTTGTACCCCATAAAATCCTCTGGCTTATTAGAAAAGGTTTAACACCCTCAAGTCTAAAGGAAACTGAAACCTCCAGTTCCACAAAAAAGACCGGAGAAATATTTCTGTTTGCCCACTCTCATCACTTCTGCCCCAGGGACAACCTCACCATTTAAAACTGATTTTCTACCTCTGCAGAGTTAACCTGACCCAAGGTACACCTCTTGCCATCAGCTTCAAATCACAGCGGGACAAAAAAGCAACTTCACTCCTGCCACGTTGCTGTCCCCCTTCACTTTCCACTGAAGACAAAAGCCTGGGGGGTTAGTTCTGTTTTCTCTGAGATGCTGATCCTGGGGGGACAATGAAGCCAACTTTCCACAAACATCTCAAGGCTAAGACAGCTTTCAGAAAGGGGATCAGGCATCAACAACACACTTGAATGAGGAGCCTGACCTTCTGAAAGGTTGAGAGGCAGGTCACCAGCATCCCAGTGGGAGATGACATAGGTGAATCCTTGTGAAAGTGCAGCATCCTCAGGTCATTCAGTTTACTCTAAAAGGCAGAGCCTCAGAATGAGTCGTGTTTGAGACTCCAAGTGGGAGATGGGGAGAGTCATATTTTAACGTCTTTGATGCAGGAGCCCAGACAGCTCTTCCTTGTGATGATGAGGACTGGTACTTTGCTTTTTGCTTAACACACTGTCAAGAGAAATGGAGTCATATTCCAGGAGAGAAATCTATCTACACTAATAACTGCAATAATTCCTGCTCACTTTTGTCTTCTTTTGCAAAAATGCCCCGCATACAGAAAGGTTTCCTTATGCAATATGTCTGATAGATCCTACACTTTCAAAATGCACTTCTCTGCATCTAGCCAAATCTTCAGAGAGGGCCTTTTTTTGTTCATCTGTTTTATCACACGGGGGGCTCTAACTGGTGCCTGGGTCCTCCTGCACCTTGAAGCAGTCACATTTCCACCTAGGAGAACAGCAGTCAGGCCCATTCCAGGCACATCTCTTATGGCTGAAGTGCTCCAGAGCAGATATGCTTTAACTTTTGCTTCTTTTTGCAGCTTTCTTATGACTGTTCTCATTATGTTTGGCTTAGCCTGTTTCCCAAATATACAGGACCACTTCCCTTTCTGTCTGGGGACAGTTCCACTTTCTCACTCTCATCTGCTGGCATGCTGTAGGTGTACTGAGGTGTCCAGCTCTCTACAGGAAAGAGGTTTAACGATCATAAGATGTCCCTGTGGAAAATGCACCACTTTTCAAGTATGGGAGCATGTCAATATTCATACAAGGCAGGAAACCCTTACTAAAAGAGAAAAATCCACTACATTTTTGTTCATTCTTCTTGAGGGTGTCCCTTCAACAGCACTCGACAGCTGTTAAATGGGATAATCACCTGCTGTCCTCATGTCACTAATTCAAATGCTAATGGCTCTCAGTGCATGAGAGGTTATTCAGCCATCCGGCACCCCAGGTATACTTTGCATGAGGAGGATGCTGAAGGGATTAAGCTCCCTTCTGGGATTCTAGAAACATTGGAAAGAAATGCTTTCAAATTAATTTGGAGAGGGGATGATCTCCAAGACAGTGTATTTGGTTTGTATGGCAAGGTTTTTGTAGTGGGGTGGCTCCAAGGGTGGCTTCTGTGAGAGGCTGCCAGAAGCTTCCCCCATGTCCAAAGGAGCCATTGCCAGCCACACCTAAGATGGACCTGAAGCTGGCCAAGGCTGAGCCCATCACTGAGATAATGTGTTTAAGGAGAAAAAATTGTCACACAAGAGCAATTGCAGCTGGAGAGAGGAGTAAGAATATGTGAGAGAAACAGCCCTGCAGACACCAAGGTCAGTGAAGGAGGGGAAGGAGGGGCTCCAGGTGCCAGAGCAGAGATTCCCCTGCAGCCCATGGTGCAGCCCATGGTGAGGGCAGGCTGTGCCTCTGCAGCCCATGGAGGTCCACAGTGGAGCAGATACTCACTGTGGAGGGTCCCACACCAGAGCAGATGGATGCCCAAAGGAGGCTGTGACCCTGTGGGATGCACATGCTGGAGGAGGCTCCTGGTAGGACCTGTAGCCTCGTGGAGAGAGGAGCCCACCCTGGAGCAGGTTTGCTGGCAGGACTTGTGACCTTGCGGGAGACCCACGCTGGAGCAGGCTGCTCCTGAAGGACTGCACCCATGGAAGGGACCCATGGTGGGGCAGTTCATAAAGAACTGCAGCCTGTGGGAAGGACTCACCCTGCAGAAATCCATGGAGGACTGTCTTCCATGGGAGGGACCCCTGGCTAGAGCAGGAAAAGAGTGTGAGGAGTCCCATCCCTGAGGAGGAGGGAGCAGCAGAGACAACATGTGATGAACTGACCGCAGCCCCAGCTCCCTGTCACCCCTGCACCGTAGCCCCAGTTCCCCATCCCCCTGCCCTGTGGGGAGGAGGTAGAGAATTTGGGAGTGAAGTTGAGTCCGGGAAGAATGGAGGAGTGGGGAAAAGTTGTTTTCAAGATTTAGTTTTATTTATCATTATCATACTCCGATTTGATTGATAATAAATTTGACTAATTCTCTCAAGTCGAGTCTGTTTTGCCCATGACTGTAATTGGTGAGTGATCTCTACCTGACCTTATCTCAATCAAGGAGCCTTTTCTCTCTTCTGTCCAGCTGAGGAGGTGAGTGATAGAGCAGGTTTGGTGGAGACCTGGCATCCAGCCAGGGTCAAAGACAGGAAAACCGGGTAGGGAGGAGGCCAGCAGGAAGGATTTACATGTTTTGATGCCTCAGAGGAGCTCCATCCCAATGCTGAAAGACCCTGGTGCTGGTGCGCCCAGCCCAGCCTCGATGCCAGCCGACTGAGCCAGGGCTCAGTTTGATCTCAGAAAAGTACTTGTGCAGTGGTAGTGCTCAGCAAGCACAGGCCATCATGCTGTCGTGGCTAAACCACTATCCCAGCAGTGCAATATTGGCTACCTGCACAGAAACAGAAGCACCTTTTCCTAAGGGCTGGGTCACTGCCACAACTCTGCTCCTGGCCAGGTAACACCAGGCTCAGTGACCCTCCAGCTGTGCAGTGCAAAGTGCCAAGCTGTTGGTACCCTGTGGGGCAAATCCTCTGGTGCTCCTTGCCTCTGTGACAGGAAAAAGGCTGCAAAAGGCAGGAGCAAAACCTTCAAAATCAACACCACTTTTATGGAGCAAACCTTGCAACTTGATCCATGCTTTTGTGTGTGTGCACATGTGTGCGTGTACAACAGGCAGTTCAGTGCATTAATTTATATTTCACACATGCAATTCCCCCAAAATCTCCTGGTGTCTACAAAAGTATGTATTGTCTTTTACATGGAAATAACCACAGATTGTGTAGTCACACTGTTAAACAGGTCACACCATTACCTGTCAGTGGTATCTGCACAAAAGCAGAGCTGGCCTTAAGCTTAAAACTAGTCTGTTATGAAACTGCTGATAATACATGACCCATGGGAGATGGGCCATCAGTGTCTGTCCTTCTCCTGCACAGCATTATGGTAATGACAAAGGAAAGGAACAATGGTCACTTTGGCTTCCACTGCAGGAACTGGTGGATGTGCCTTACCTATCCCTTCTGTTCTTCAAGGAGGGTACCCAGATCCCTGGTGTCTTCTGTCTAGAAAGTGGCAAGTAGGAAGAAAAAACGAGAATTAACAGATCAATATCATACCCTCGAGGGGGATATACAGAAAGTGAGGAGGGTAAATGGCTGGAAAAAAAGGATAGATCTTCCACAGCTCTCAGCAATGCTCCCCTGAAACACTTGTGATCACATTCTCCAAAGAGATCAATAATCAATGAACATGCACTTTTATATTTTGAAAAAGCTATTTTGACCTGAAACCAATGATGTGTTTCATAACTGGTCTTAAATCCATGGAGGACACTATTATTTAAGGCATTTCACTGGCCAAAGAACTTTCTCAGCCTCACCATTCATCCTTGACTTTCTTTTTAATTTTGAAATGATCCTGTACTCAATTCTGCTGGGTTGATATCTCTAGTCCCCTCAGTATGTCATTCCTAATTCTAGTTCCTCGGCATCTTCTCCTCTGAAGAGTTACTTATGCACAAGAAAAGTTGCTCTCATTTCATGTTCCAAAAAAATGTGTATGTATCTGTTGCCATGGCAGTGGTGTGGGTTCCAACCAACCATTTTAGCCACACTAACTTTAAAATGGTAACCAAGTTTGAAACTCTTTGGTTTCCTCCCAGGAAACACAGAACCAGTGCAGTCAGCCCAATAATGAGTGCTGGAACACGTTTGCCCTTGTGGGCTTGAGGGTGACCACCAGGCAGCCATGACTGGTCCCCTCCATGGGCTACAGGGCTGACCCAGTTTCTCCTTGGAGCTGTCATGGCAACCTCCACTCTTGTGTTTGTCATTTTGCATGGAGAAACTTTCATTTTCTATGGCTATGGCAAAGCAAGAACTCAACACTGGTGGCAGTGCAAGTGGGAGAGCAGCTCAGCTCTTCGCTCCAGGTCCTGATCCTGAATAAAGCCCATGTCATGTGGTAGCAAAGAAGTTGGACACAGAAGGAAAAGCAACCTGTCTCTTACTCTTTTCCATTCTAGTGCTGCTCTATTCCTCACCAGGAAGCCCATTCAGGCTGGCTTGATAAAGAAATAAGGCACATGGAGCCATTTCATGTGTGCACACCATGAGGCAGAGCCTGCCCCTCTTCATTTCCAGTCCTCCCTCAACTCAAGGTCATTGCCCACACAGACTGGACTCAGCAGAGGTTTGGTAACCTCAGATCCACAAAATCCATGGGAGGAGTCCAAACAGGGGAGACCAATCATGGCTTCACACAGAGGAAGGCTCAGTCTGTGCTGGAGAGTCTGCACGGGCACGGCACAGGTTGAGGGGCACCTGCCTGGGCTGCTCCCAGGACCTCTGGTTGTGCATTTACCCATTCCCAGCCACTCATTACTCTGAGAGGGAGCTGCCCACAGCAACAAAGAAATGTCAGCACTTTACATTGAAAACCTTGCCAGTGAAAGGGGAGAGAAAAATGTTCTGAACCATGAGGCAGACACTCAAAAATCTCTCCTGTGTGGTGGGGAGAAGGTAAAAGGAGAAAAAGAAAAGGAAAGAAAGGGAAAAAAAATTTTTAAAAAGGAGGAAAATGCCTGGGAGGTTTGATTTATAATGGGAAATGAGCTGTAAGATAATGTGCTTGGACTGGCCAAGCTGAGGCGGGTGCGAGAAAAGTGGGTGACAGCCAGCAAGCACCAGAAAGAGCCCAGGCAGTGGAGAGGGAAAAGCACAGCCTGCTCAGAGGGAGTGAGATGCACAGAAAGTGCATGCTAAGTAGGAGTGCCAGGATGACATTTGAAAAGGGGAAAATTTAGGCTGAGTGTCAGGAAAAGCTTCCTGACAGTGAGATGCATGCACTGGAGCCATCCCGCGGGAGAAGCCCTGGAAGCCTCATCACTAGGCTTGCAAGGGTTGAGCTGGAGGAAAGCTGCAAGTCCTGGAAAAGCCTTGCAGAAATCCAGAGCTTGCAGAAAGTCAAGAGCAAGGCTTGCATTAATTACAGGAGGCCTGGCTCAGAGATGAACTCCACAGCCAGGAAGATTGTCCAGGAAGAGGGGAACTCCCAGTAGGTGACTGGGAGGCAGCAGGTCCCAGGCACAAGCATTGCTCTCCCCATGGGAGCCTAGAAACAAATGGGTGAGCACGATAGGGAAACAGATAGGGAAATAAAAAATCCCTTCTCCTTTAAGGCAACATTATCTCTCAGCAAAGAGTTGCTCTGCTCTGGCCAAGGTACAGTCAGTCAGGGCTCAGGCTTCTGTTAGTCTGGGCCCCTGGGAAGGCCAGCTGCCAAAAAAAGAGGGAAATTTTGCTTTAGTCAGTGGGTAGGGCATGGGTGTATTGGGAGGGAAATGAGGGAGAAAGTGAGGAGCTTGCACAGGAGAGCGAGGGAGAGAGGGGGGACGTATGTATGCACTGTGTCTCTGGATGTGTAGCAAGGCAAGAAGCCCAGCAGGAGGGCTTGGGAGTGGGGGAAGGAGGTAATGGCTGCAGTCAGAAGCCAAGGCAGGAAACTCCAGGAATGATGCTGCTTCTCTCCTACCGAGAAGAAGCCTTGTCCGAAGAAACCTGTGTTAAAAACAGTCAGGGCACAGACTCCATCCCTAGAGCTCCCTGAGCCACCAGCCTTCCCCATCACAGGAGGAGGAGGAGGCAATTTCCCCTGTGGGGAGGCAAACAGAGTAACTTCTACAGGGGACTATTCCTGTGCCCCATCCCTGGGCACACTGCTGGGCCAGCTGTGCCCAGCCTGGCCGGGTGGAGCCTCTCCATTGTGGCGCATGAAGAGCTACATCATGCAGCTCCAGAGCTGTGAGCCAAGCTCACTGGCAGCCTGGTGTGAGCTGAGCATCATCCCACCAATTCCAGTGGCCTTACTGGGAGCTGACATCACAATGTCACTTCCACAGCATGAAACCAAATTTGAAACTTTGATCCCTTGTGAGCTCCTTCCAGCCCCAAGGAAAGCATCTCTGTGCCAAATGTAGCCACACATTCGTGCAGGAGATAGTCAGGCATGGGCAGTAAAAGCAATAACTGGGCTGTGGCACAGCTGCCCTGGGAGTGCCATCCCTCTCCCATCCCAGCTTTTACTGCTGTGTTCCTTTATTCAGATACACCGCCCTCTCCATTTAAACAGCAAACCCAGCAGGGCAGGAAATGACAGCCCATGCTCTTGCAGAGCCAACAGAAACGGAGCTAAAGTGGAAAGCCTATTTTAAGAGTGAAGTACAATATAAAGAGGTTGCATTTATTTCCAGACCAGACGTTACAAACCCAGGGAATTCAGAGTTAAAGTTATGCTTAAAATAAATTCGAACTTGTTGAAGTGTGGCAGTGTGCTACCAAGGCATACAAATAGCCTTAATTCTGCCCTGCAGTGACACACAGCCGTATGACTGTGATTAAAGTGCTTTAGTACTTGTGCTCCTGAACTAGATTACCCTGATAAATACAATTTTTTTCCATATTCCCTTGTTTTCTCCTCCCCCAACAACCCTGTGCCCCAGATATTGCCACTAGCACAGATTTCACTGCCTACCAGGGAAAAAAAAGATATACATCACAGGTCCTTCACATCTGTAATGGGAGCCCCGGGCTAAGTGTTGTCTTGGAAATACCCTCCCTCCCACCCGTCAGATCCGCAGCCACCCCTGCCCAAGGCTCTGGAGAGCACAACTGAAGTGTGCACCAAGTGATCATTTAGCCCTGCTGAGGAGAAGGGAAGAGCTTTCCTCACACCTTTGATACCACTGTAATCTACAGTCATGTATTTATTTTACAAGCCCATTAAAACCTTGGGTTTAAAGTATAGATATAATAAAAAAGAGAGGCAAAGAAACATCATCTGGATAAACAATTATAGCTTTTTGTCAAGGATTCAGGAGCTAATCGAGTCCAGATCTGTTCCACATTCACATTTACATGTGAAATTGTACTTACTGAGCTAGAAAAAGTCAGATTAGCATCAAGAGTCAGCTCTGCCCCTCAGCTACATAGTGCAAACTCTGGAGTGAATCAGGGCTCCCAGGGTGTAACAGAAGGCAAAGTTTGGCCCCAAATACTTGAGGGCCATTTGGCCGAGATGCACATGGAAGTGGCTGCTCTGCACTTCAGCCCAGTTTGAAATGATTCTCCAGAAGTTGTATTTACTTGAGAGAGTGGGTGGCCTGAATTGTCACGATGTGTTCAAATATTTGGTACTAAATCACAGCTGTCCACTTATTTGCACTTTTGCTGCTGGGCAGCAGGAACACCCCTGGAATCAGTCAGCATCAGATGCATTAATGAACTAACAGATATATTACGGTTTACAGTTTGCACTTCTTTTGTTCACATAAATACACACCTCCTCTCCGCATGTTTCCCTGAACAGCATATCTTCTCGGATATGTTGACCTTCCAAGCTTTATTTTATTTGGCCTTTATTAATGAGCTTGCAGAGTTTTCTGTTACACGCAGAGAAGCACCTTGCTCCTAGCAGCCCTTCTGAGCATTGCACACAATCCTGGAGACGCTCAGGAGTGTGAGGGGAAACGGTCCAGCCTCTAAGAAGTTCCTCTTCACAAGCCAAAAGCCGTCCTCTGCATGCAAAGATCCCAAGTAAATATGGAACCAATAATAACCATGAGCAAAGACCTTTACATAAGGAAAATATTTACAAAGTCCGTGTTACAAGTCACATCATCTGGAGGAAAATGCTTGCACCTTTGCTCTGCAGAAAGCAAGTAATTTGTTGCACCAAAGGAAAGAAAATGTTATCTGGGTTAGCACTCCCACAATTGATTCATCCCACTTCTCCACCGCCAGAAACCTTTTATAAATCACAGCTACAGCATAGGTCATAATTTAATAACTTGCCAAGAAAATTTATCCCGTGCGAGAGGACTTCAGGACTGGAATCAATTCTTTGCAACTTGTATGCCTAATGTATGCTAATTGCAAACCATAATAATTTTTATTAAACAAATCAACGGAATTTTTACCAGGGTAATGCTCTAGCATGGAACCAGTGGGAGCCAGGGTTTTGTGTGTGTGAATAAAACAGTTTTTCAGAAAAAAATGCCTATTTGCTGACACTGGAGTTTCTTGTGGGAATACATCACTTTTATAATTAAATTTTCATCTGGAAGATTTTTCAGGTCAAAAATGGAATTTCTGGTCAGAATCATAGCAGGGAGGAACACACAGGAAGCCAGGCTCTCAACTGAGCACAGCCAAACCTCTTGCATCCCGAGGACTTGGCTTAATTACGGGGCCAGCAGCTCGTCTGCCATATGGCTACTCCTTACCTGGTCTTGACCATTTTTGGCCATACTCTTCCAGCACCATTTCCTGGTTCTCCTTCCAGCCCCTCCCAGGAGGAGAAGGTGCAAAGCCATGGACTGAAAGCATCCACTCACTGTACAATTGTATTTTCTGGGAAGCATCCCCAAATGGGTGCCTACCTCCAGCCAGAGAAGCACAAAGGAGCAACCCCACTGCCAGCAGCCGCTCTCACCCACACAACAGGATCTGGGAGAGGATGTCTGGCCATATCTGCCTTCCCCTCCACGTGCAGGAACACACCATATCAACAGAAAACACCTTTGGTAAGGACATAAATGCACCTCCCTCCCCGGGAGGCTGCACGGCGTTATCTGCAGCAGTGGAAGGAAGCAGGAGAGCCGAGCTGCTGGCAAGCCTTCCTAGGCTCACAGCCTGATTCACCGGAACAGCCCGGCTGCTTTTTGCCACCATAATGACCACACACCAGAGCTGCAAGCCTGGTTTAACCGGCCAGTGTGTGACACTCTTGTGCCCACAGAGTGGTACTGAATAGCTGGAAGGGGCTGGTGAGCCCCTCCACGAGCTCCTCTGTGTTGCATACCTCAGCCAGGCTGCTGCAGCAGAGGTTGAAACCGAGTTGTCACCAGCCCCACCGCACAGCCTCGTCCTCCGTTCACCTTCAGGAGGGCAAGTCAGAAGTGGTTCAGCTCAGCCACCACAGTCAAATGAGTCTGAAACACTGTTAGGAGGGATTAAAATCACATGTGAGTGTGTGTGTGCGTGTGTGGTTTCACAACACCTCCCTCTCCCCACCGCCAGCCACATCAGTTTCCTCAAAGAAAAGCAGAACAGTAGAGCACAGACCCAAAGTTATGCCGTGATGCATTAAAGCCTTGTTTTCCCACTGCTTAAAGAACTGACCCAGCCCCCTCAAATGTTCCCAGCATATTTGAATTGTGAGTCAGAGACCACAATGGAGATACTTGCCTAGCTTGACAAAGTATCTCCTGCCAAACAGCAATCACTGATTTTTTGCTGTCACTCATGAGCCCTGTTCCTGCTTCTCTACGCACACAAAACACACTGCCTCATTGTGGAAGCCAGGATTACTGTTTGGATGCTTACCTGTAGCATCTCCAACTTTTCATAATCCCCTTCCTGAGGAGTGCTGCTAACAAACCAGATGGAAATTTGCAGGTATTGAAAGCTCAAGTCTCTGTACCCAGTGTGGAAGCAATAGAGGATGGAAAGAATAGCAATACTGAAAAGTGAGGCCAGGAAACACTTCATCTTTGCAGGCAGGGTCTAACATTTAAAAGGAATAATAATTCAAGAACAAGATTTCCACAGACTGGTCTGGCACCTCACTTAGCAAAACACCCTGAGGCTTAGGAGTTAATCTGTGATGGACCCTTCCTTGGGCTTCATTCACCATAGCTGAAGCAATTGCCTGTCATGAGTTAGCATCCAGCTTGGCAAAATAAGTTTTTACTCTTTCAGTTGCAGTGGCAAAAGGCCTGCAGCACTAAGCAGGGCTCCTTTTTCTNACAGCCCTGCTCGGGGCAGAAAGATTATTATTTTACTCACTGTAGGTCACACTCATTTCCTATTTGTTAATTTTCCTACACAATCATGAGTGCTAGAAATATTTTTTCTTAATTAGCTTCCCCCCCAGCCCTTTTTCTTCCATCAAAAGGCACAATTCTCACACAGTCTGAGCACTCTAGCAAAGAGGCACGAGGGCTTCAAGGAAATCCCCCAGTAAGAGAGTGCAAGGCTTGATTTGCAGTGAGCAGAGCTGGCAGCCCTGCAGTGCACTTCAGCACGCCAGCTGTTGCTCCAGTGGTGGAGCCACTTTGGGAGGAGTTCAAGGACGAGCAGCTGAGAAAAAAAGTCAGGCACAACCAAACCCTCCAACGTTACACGAGGTCGAGGTTGTGTGTGTGCACCTGTGTGCATTTTCTTTATTTTCCTTTGTTTTTCCACCGCAACTAGACTTAGTATTTCTTCAGAAGATTCATGCTTGTACTTGTACCGAGAAATCATTCCCATTATCTCCTCCATCGCCTGGGCTGCAGTGCAGGGAGCAGCCTGCTGTTATCCATCCCTGCTGTCTGGGGTTTGGGACAGCTGGGCTGCAAGGCTGGAGAGATGGGGGAGAGTCCAGGCTCTGGGGTGCACGAGGAGGAGAGAGATCATTTTGTGTGCTGCTAATCTGTCTCTGCAGGAGCGCTGGTTTTCGCCTCTGTAGCACTTGCCATGAGGCGCCTGGGGGTGGGACACAGGAGCAGGAAGAAAAATAACTTCAAGCAAGATTTACTCCCTTCCTTATTAGTTAATGCTTGCCAAAAAAATTATGCAGAGGCAGGGGGTTGAATAGGTCTGAGTGGACTTCACATAACTGATGTAAACATTACACTTTGACATCTCTCTCCTTTCAAGAAGGGGGAATCTTTGACTGAAGCTGTGTCGAAAGCCCTAGACAGAAACCCAGGAGCTCTAGGATGTTCTTCCTAGCTCCGCCTCAGGCTTGAAATTTCAGGACCATGGTGTTTTGCTGACAAACCTGAGCCATGCCAAACTGAAGATAAAATACCAGTGATGGTTTCAAACCTCCCATCCCCCCCGAGCACAGCACGCATTGCTCCGAGCTGTGTACATATACTGACCTCTCCCAGCTCGGCCCTGGTGACAGGGTGATACACGGCCCAGACCTGCACTCCCTAAATGCCCCACAGGCTCTCATCTGGCACGGAGACAGGCACTGGATGTGCATAACAGGGAACAAGGAAGAAAAAGAAGCTGTTGCACTGTGCAACAAATACAGATCTTAATACGAATCTCATATGAGCTGAAAGAAAAGTCCTGTTATATGGCTACAGTAGGTCAGACCAGCTAGTGCAGGGGGATGCAGTGCATTTTTAGAGCACACTATTCTGGACTACAAGCTTTGGAAAGTGTTTCTGGAGGCTGAGCCAACCTCACAGTGTTGGGCCCAAAAATATTTAAGGCATGCTCTTCTCAAAAAAAGGCATTTTAAAGGAATCTGGATTGCAATCTGAATGTAAGCGGCTTCTTTCAGCTCTCCATCCTCAGAGGCAGTGCAAGCAGATCAGGCAATTCAAGAGGCATAAGCTGGCCCTGGTAAAGTCTCAACCCTCAGCTTGCTCCTTAAGCCAAAAATAAAGAATATGTCTGCAAAACCATTGCATATTCACCAGGTAAGTTTGCAATGCTGTTTGTTGCAGCAGTGGCTGCCACCAGTGCACACCACAGCACTCTCCCTGGTTTTGTGCCACCACCAAGCCATCAGCTGGGCCATGAGAGTGTCAGCTGCTGCTTGCATTACAAAATCTGGAAGGGGTGGAACCTGAAACCAGAGAAGCAGCAAACAAGGGCCACAGCAGAGCAGGATGGGCTGCTCAGCAGAAGTACCTCCAGCACTTAGGAGACGACAGATTTTCTGGGCACTCAGAAAACCTACATGAGCACATGCATTTGCACAATGTGCAATGAACCACTGCTCTTTTGACAAGGGCATGTAGTGATGGGACAAGAGGTAATGCTTTTAAACTGAAAGTAGATTTAGATTAAATACTAGGAAGAAATTCTTTACTGTGAGCGTAGTGAGACAGTGGAACAGGTTGTTCAGACAAGTTGTGGATGCCTGGAAGTGTTCAAGGCCAGGTTGGATGGGGCTTTGAGTAACCTGGTCTAGTGGAAGGTGTCCCTGCCCATGGCAGGGGGGTTGGAACTCAATGATCTTTAAGGTCCCATCCAACCCAAACCATTCTGTAATTCTATGATGGCACATGAAACTATGAGAGCACCATCCCCTCACATCTGACATTCAGACCTGAGGACTTCAGAGGCCTAAAACAGGGGGTGCCCCTCTCCCTTCCTCCTGCTAACTCACAGCATTTGCAAGGGAGGCAGCAGTACATGTCCCCACTCCAACCCACTGCTGGAATCACCAGCAATCCTCCAGGCTGTTACGCCCTTACGAGAGGGCTTGGCAGAGCAGCTTCCCCAGCCAAGGCAAGGTTTGTGTCAGGGGCTAAAGATCAAACTGTATCTATCTCTGAGCACACCTTTGTTAGTTTTGGCTGCACCCTTTCAGGTATCACCTGCCTCCGCAGGCAAACACGTTCCTATCCCAGGCACCACAGGCCTGCTGCGCTCCTCCAAGGGCTGTGTCTGCCTGCCAGGAATCTGTGCACCTACTGCATCCACACCAGCGGCCAGCAGCCAGGGAGGGAGAGCCCCAGCACTAATGTGGCTGCAGCAAGGATGTTGCAGGGAGCAGAGGAAGGAGCTGGAAGCAGATTCATGGCCAGGCTGCTGCTTGGCTTTGCTGGAAACTGGAGTGGAAAACTGGCACCGGCATCCAGCCACCCCAACAAACATTGCATTCATATGCAGAGCTACAGAGCAAACGATCTGTCAGTTGTTCATCTGGAGAACAGGTTTCACCAGCCTGGATTAAATGATTATGTTGCCGCAGCATGTGCTTCTGGCTGCTCTTGGAGATAAAGGAAGTAAGGCACAAGGAGCCTTACAGGAGAGAGGCCTGACCCTGCAACCCAGCTCCCAACACCTTTATGCCTGCAGAAGGTTCAGACCAGCACAGAGCCCGGGGAATGGGGAGCAAGTGTGTTTAAAAGGATGAATTTTGGTGCTGATACGCTGAAATCGCTAACGCAAGAAAACACCTCATTCGATCGAGAACAGAAGGTGCACACTTTACCTCCAATTACTGCCTCCAGATGTGCACCAGACTGGCTGTATTTCTGAGCCTGCTGCTCCTCGTTCCCACAAAGCTGAAGGCAGAGGGAGTGCAGTTGGAGGTCTAACAGCACATGTGCAGCTCCACCAGAGCCTGCGTCCTGCCTCCACAAAACCCCCGTTGAGCGACTCCCTTAGGATGAAATTGCAGCCGACTTCATTCCAGGCCATGAGCATATGTCTGGCTACGGGCATTACTGCAAGAACACAAGGAAAAAAAAAAAAAGAAACATTAAGGAGAAAGTGCAAAAAAACACTGGTAATCCAAGATCGGTTAGGATAATGGGTGTTTTCCTGCATAGAAAAAGGCTACTTTGCTACCTTTGGCAGTCTGGCCAGCTTCCCTGCATTTGTCTTTTGCAAGGCAGAAAAGAAAGGCTGGCACCAGCTTTGCAGACTCAAAACCAAACTATTGCACCAAACCCATGGGCCCCAGCAGCACCCCCTGAATCCCTCTGGAGCCCACAAGGGTGAAAAGCAGAGGCCCAAAGCACTAACACAGCAATTTTAGGACTCTCACAGACTTCAGGGGGCCTTGAACCCTTGTACCAGGGAGCCCAAGGCATCTTCTTCCACTCTGTGGCCTTTGATGGGTCGTCAGAGTTCACCCCATGTCCCCATCTTTCAGGGGATGATGTGTCTGTGGTGAGTCCAGTGAAAGGCGCAGGGATGCAGTCACAGCACAGTGTGGGCAGCAGGAGCTGGAGCCACCACCCTCTGCTCCCACCGTGTTTCACAAGATGAGCAGTAGCAGCAGCACTGCTGCTTTCATATTTGCTTTTGTTTTTCCCTCATAAAGAGCAAACCTGTGCTCTGAGCATTGGGAGCTGTTACAAACACTGCTCTGGGGAGAAGTCCCTTCAAACAGCCTGCAGCAAGCACCCAGCACCCAACGCTCCCAGCTCAAGCATTTGCAGGCTGGCAAATCCCTGAACCATCCAAAGTAAGGTCTTATCAATGGGAAGTGCCAGACAGGCCTAAGCAACACTGAGCTGCCCTCCCCACCTTGAGTGGCCGTGAAAACACATAGGATTTGTCCAGCTGGGATGGCTCCCAGTCAGGCATTTACGTTCATGGCTCACGGACAGGTTTTTAAAAATACATCCCAGTGCATGCACAGATGTACTCCAAGATACACTTACATCCACGAGCACATGACCTAGGAGGTGGGTTAGAGCTGAAGTGACTCAGCCTCCCGGTTACAGGAACAAAATTAGCAACCACTCATAGACGTCTTATGTCTTAGATGGGGCTAGATGGCAGTGTAAGTTAGTTAATGTCCCTTTGCCTCAGGAGATTTTACTTTGGCATTAAGATCAGTGGAAAACCAGGAAAGCTGGTACTCCCTAGGGTGTATTTTCCAGAGCTTGGCTAGTAATTCACACCAACAGCCTGATTCAACACATTTTCAAGGTACCTAGTTAGGAGCTGTGTCCAGTAATTTAGTCATTCTCTGGAATTTACTTCTTTTTTTGAGAAAATAATTCTTGGCTTGACAGCATTTAAACATATGTTTTCTTCAAATACTTGGCCTACATTTTCCCTTCCTTAATTTATCCCATTTCTCCTCATTAACCCCTGCCCC
>VXAD01011576.1:549082-571203 GCA_013399195.1 Dicrurus megarhynchus
CCCATGCTGGATCCCTCTACCGCTCCCGGGAGAACTGTGATGAAATGACATTCGCCTCCCAGACCTCCTGGCACATCACCCCTTCTCTTCAGGATCAGCCCAGCGGGGCAAAGAGCCCTTTGGCCCGGAGCCCCTGAATCACTTAAGGATGCACAGCCGAAACGGAGCAAAGCAAAGTGGTGGAGGGAGGCGAGGACCGGGCTTGAAGGGACAGTGCCTGGCTGTATTCAGGTCAGAGCATTCCGGTCCCACGGCCTCGGGTGTCTGCCCGAGCTGGTTGGGAGACGAACGAGTAGGGATCTGCCCTAATCTCACACCCAGACCTTCCAGAGCCTGTGCACTCCGGCGAGCACGCTGTGGCTGATGGCACCGTGCCACCGCGAGGGAACGGCATCCACGTGGCTGGGGAGGAAGGGGGACGTGCAGTCCTGGTGCAGCGCATCTGCCCCTGGGGCTGGGAAGAGCGTGGCCGCCTCGTTAACAGAGACCCTATCGATGCATCTAGTACTCCGATGGGTATCTCTCTCCCATCAGTTAACAAAGGGAGCAACCCTCCAGGGAAGAGGGAAAAAAAAAAAAAAAAAAAGGACACCAAACCCCCCAAAACCCCAAAACACTCTTCCCAGCACAGGATCCCATCAGCTCCCTGACCGCCTGGGTCATTCATGCCTGTGAATCGTTTCCCCAAGTAACAGATTAGTCACGTACATTTGCAATGGCAGCGATTCTGCCAAATAGCTGAGGAGCGGGGCACGAGGAGAACAGCAGCATGACAAAAACAGGCAGAGGAGGGGAGAGGAGAAACAAAATGTTTCTTCCTTTTCTCCCATGCCCCTTTGGTTTTCAACAGCGTTTGCATGCACAAGCTGCTAAACAGCTGCATCACGTGGCGGTGAAATCCAGGCGCTATCTGGCCAGAGACTTGGACAAACCCTGCCTTTCCTTTTTCACCCCCGGGCTGGCAGAAGCATCGCCCAGCAGCCAGAACACTGACAGCTTCTCTAAGGTCGGGACCAAAAGCCTCCCATAGTAGGAACAATGTTTGGCAACGGGGAAAACCTCTCACTTGAGCTCCCATCTTCTGAGTGACTGACCCCGGCAGGGCTGACAGAGGCTCGGGGCTGCAAAGTGTCCCGCTCAGAGACCAAGTCACTCGGAGAGGAAAACAAACAGGTAAAGTTGCCCAGAAATCCAGGCCCTGATTAGTACGTGGCTTACTGCAAACAGTTACTTCCTTCTTCCAACAACAGGCGTGAAAAATCACCGCTGTCATTAGAGCAGCAGCGCGTGGAGCTGCGAGCAGGTCAGACTGCTCCTCTGTGCTGTGCGTGCTTGTGTCAAACTGCCCCTGTCCCGACAACCTTCCAGCCACAAATGCCCCGGTAGGAAACAAAGAGGGAGATTCAAAGCAAGAACACCTGAGTGATCCAGTAACAGGGGAAAAAAAAATGCAGGCTGTTTCGGGTCATCTGATTTGTGCATACATTCCCAGACACTCAGTCTGTCCCTTGTAGTTCAGGGAAATGCTAAAGGGGCAGCATGGCCTGGAGAAACTGTAAGGAGGGGAAAAGCAGACGAGTGCCTGGGGGAAAGCTGATGAGCTGGTTTTCAAGGCAAGCGTTACTACTGCAATAAGAGATAGGGACACATGTAGGCGTTCCCTGTCCTGGTAATAAATAACAGCTACAAAACTCTTATTAACCTCTGTAAAATATGTTGGTTCTGCCACTGCATCCATCACAAAACTATCTGTTATTGAGGTACTCACTTCAGCTGTCCTAGAGAAAGACAGAAAACACAGCATCCCACATCCCAGCCAAAGGGAGTCACAATTGCAAGGGATGCATCCTTGCTGTCATAAAAATGATGCACCCCTCTTGCATCCTCTGCCTTAGGGGGCAGCACTGAAAAAGGAGACTAAAATACAAGCATCACTTCTGAAACAGGAACTTCACCATAACACAAAATGAAATTTTTAAAAAAATGACCTCAGGAATCTTCTACCTTTCCTTCCTAGGCACAAGCAGCCCTGGGGCTTGGCCTGAGCATCTGGCCCGGTGAATTCACTCGCAGTCCAAAGAAAGCCTGGCCCCATTCATCAGCAGGGATGGGAAGCGCCAAGTCTCTTCTCCTCTCACCATCCCACTTCCTGGAGGGGAATTCAAGGAACAAGTGGCCTGATACTGCTGAGAGAAGTCCTGTCCCATGTGCTGCCAGGCTTCCCACGCTGTCCCATTTCAGAAGCAGCACGGGGAGGAGGGGGAAATGCATAAATCAGAGCTCTGATACTTGGCACTACACCAGGACATAGATTAGACTACTCAATCATTTTAATTGCTATCCAACAGTAATTATCTATAGTCGATTTACTCTAAAACACGCATAGCACTTTGGTATGTTTATAATGCTAATTGGGAAGGTCCTCAACCAAACAGCCACCCTGGGTAGAAAAGCTGTGTATTTGGGGAGATTTATTTGGTTGGCTGTTTTCAGAACTGCACTAGAATACTGTTTTTCTTAGCTTTTTTTGCTTCAACATATATATTTTTGTCTATTTACTTGTCAATCTCATGTATTTGGCAGACATAAAAAAATGCACAGCAGTAACCAAAATTACACACACTTCCCATGCAACACAGGGTTATTCTTCCATTTCTGCCCTGCATATTTAATTTTGTACTCCTGTGAGGACTTGGATGCTCAGGAAGAATGCCATTTTTAGAATTACCAGACCTAAGTAGCTGCAGCTACATAAATGAGGAGTATGTCAAGACCTGAGGGGAGCCAGTGGTTTTACTAGGTCATCAGTTAACCCACATGGCCAGGAGTGCAGGGTGTCAGTGAAGGAGATAATCCACCTCCAAGACAGATCCCAGCATGCCTCCATGAGAGTTTTGTGCTTCACAGAGGCACTTTGCTCTCCCTTAAGAAAGGTGGTACATCAGGTGGTACATCAGAAAGAGTTCCTTCCGCTCTACCTGCACCGTTACCACCTGCGTTATTGCAGGTAGGCACTGGGAAGGGTGTTGTGGGTATGCAGAAGCTGTTACCTACCATATACTGAGCAAAACCACAGGGAAAAAGATGGTGCAGCCTCTGCTCTGTGTTTATCCCACATGTCAAAAACAGGGCACTGAAAAATAAAAAAGCCCCCAGGAGAGTATCTTCAATGGTGTCATATTTTTTCTGCTTCTTTCTGATCCTTTTTTTTACTGTTGAAATTGACATCTTTTTCCTCTTGCTGAACCAGCATTTCCTGACAGCAAACCATAGTCAGAAATTTTCCATCCAGCCCTGAAGTGGATTTCAACATTTGGTGCTTGTGCATGCTTATGAAAAGAGGTTAATGTCAATCTCAGAAAATCATCTACATGATGTTCAAAAGGGTACTACCCATGTGGAGCAGCATTTGGGGGAGTCCAGACACTCTCTGGTTTCTTTGCCTCAGAGCTGGGGTCAGCTCTTCTCTGGTCACTTACATTTGTAATGGTGATCCTCCTTTGCATGTTTACTGCCCAACTGACCTGTCACTTGGAAAAAAAATCCTTCCATGGGGAACACTGTCTTTCGTGACACAGCACATCCCCTTTCAAATGCCCTGGAGACATTCTGATGGTTTTAAAACCAAACATCTTGGAAAAGAGCAGTGCTCTCCCAACAAACAGTGGTACAGTCAGGCCTCAGAAGGCAAACAAGCAAGGCATGAGCTTGTGGGAGATGGCCATAAATACAATACTCAGCTTCTTAATCATCATCCCCAGTGCCTGATAACCATTACCTTGTTTCAGCTGTCCTGTGCATAACAGTGACAGGACAGCCCTCCACATTTGGAGGACTTTACCCAGCAAAATCTCCTCAGGGATGAACAAGCACTTAAGTGTAAACACACCCAAGGACTTTTAAAGAAGTTGGAAAAGAAAAATCTCTTGTGCTGTGAGAGTCATCAGGCATGAGGCAGCCTGGGTACAGCAGCCTCCAGTCTGCAGCAGTTGCACACAGCAACCCCAACAGTCAAGGCTTTTTTTGGGATCAGGGATGGGCACGGTGAAAACCAGGCTGTCCTCACTCAGAATTCCTGCCTGCAGGGCACTCAAGCCAAAGCTGTCTTAATATGCTTTTAAAAGCAGGCAAATGGGAAGCAAGGCAACATTTCCTTCAAAGCCCGGCACTCCTCCTCCACTGAGACACCACCAACTGCTATCATCAGCTCAAGGGGCAATAACTTCACCAGGAGGTAAAGCTGGTTTATGAGGGGGAGGAGGAAGGGTTAAACCAAACTCATCAACCCACCCAGTGTCATCAGCCAGCAGCTCTGAGCACACTCTCACGGGGAAGCAGCAGAGAGACACGACATCCCAGCAGCATGTCCAAGAGAGGATGTGTCCTAAAGGACACAGCTGATTCATCATCCCGCTTAAGAATCTCAGGCAGTTTCAGCTGCAGAGGCCTGACCTGCTTGGCATCCAGCCGGCCGGCATCAGCTGCCTCCTGGAAAAGGGAAAGAAAAAACAAAAAGCTTTGAAATGACAGAGTGGGCAGAGGAATGGGGAGGAGGGGAAAGGAGGGAGTGTGGGGGGGAAGAGGTGGCCTTGCAGGCTCTGGTTGAGTAAGAGGCTAATTCCCCCCCCACTCCCCGATCACGACTCCATCTAATTACCCTGTTTCCTCTGAGCTGATTGGAAAGTGGCCTTGTGTCTGGAAAAGGCAGTAAGCATCTTACATGCATCTGTTCCACCTAATCCCTAATAACTAGTGCCTGTGTGTTCCGGGAGAGGAGGAGGAGGAGGTGGGGGAGGACAGGCAGGGAAGGGCCAGGAAGGGTTTCCCACTTAGGTTACCATGTGGCAGAGGGCAAGGTGGCCTTGTGGCCTGGGCTGGGGGCTTTCAGGGAACTAACACTGTTCCTCTTCCTCCTGTTTCACAATCTGGAGGCCCCTTTCCTCCTTCCCCTTGCAATAATAACACATTTTATTTCAAAAAAAAAAAAAAAAGAGAGAGAGAGGGCTATGGCTGGGAATAAGGACACATTTTGCTGAGCCTTGCTGCAGTTGGGATCTGTTTAAGCCACTCATTTTCCCCTTGCCCTAATCCTGCATTATCCTTTAGGCATGACGTTCAATTCCTGAAGGGGGGTGGGAAGTGCTCTCCAGAGCCCTGCCTGGTTTGCCCAGGAATTTGGATTGCACTTTTTATGTGCAGCTCCGGGAAGGGGCAGAGGGACAATTAGGCAGCCGTTTAGTAGCCAGGCAGGCACATTTTCAGCGAGCTCTTCCTAGTGGGAGCTAATTCAACTCGAGGAGAGCACAGGGATAAACATCTCCATTTGCCAGTAAAAGGATTGTCACATCTGGAATTTACACAAGTTACGAGGAGCCAGGAGCCACTATTTCGTTTCACTTGCACGGCGTCATAAAACATGTTAGCACTTTAAAAGTGTTGCAGGGCAGATGGATGCAGGATGACAACAACTCCGACAACTCTGCCATGCCCTCACCCTCCCCTGCCACCATTGGGGGACGCCAGTGTCAGCCCTGCATCTTGCTCAACGCCCTCAACTTTGCTCCAGCCCCCGGGAAGGGAGGCTTTTGGCCTCCAACACAGCCAGCTGGCTTCACATCTCCACGTTACAGCCCCAGGAGGCTCCCGGCTGGGAGAGGGACCCGCTGTGCCCCCTGCACACCTCGCAGGGAATGCCAGCCTTCCCCTCAGGCTCAACCCACACGGAGTAGGACTCAGTAACTGATCGCTTTAAACCAGTTTCAAAAAAGGTTGGCTGTGCCTCTGTGGGCTGTTTATTTCCAAGAGCTTTCCACATTTATCCAGCCAGCTTTCCACTGTTTTGCTTTCAGATTTTTGCAGTTGCAAGCTTTGAGCGCTCCTCCTTGCAAGAGCCTGCTCGCTCATCCCTCAGCACAGTAATGGTGCCAGAGGTGGTAATGAGCCCCAAGGGCTGACTTCCCATAGGAAGCCCCTGTCCTCACCCCAACAAAAACACTAGGAAGCATCCTGAAAAGAGCAGTGGGATACGGGCATCCACAGGCTGGACCCATCCCATCCAGTAACAGTAGACATAAAAATTAAGGTGAAGAAGCTGAAGTCAATGGCCTTTGACCTTCAGTGCTACACATCTGCACATAGGCCTTAAGGATGAGCAAGGCAAAATCCAACAGCCCATAATTCCCAGGGTTTTCTTTCTCTCATTTTGTCTCACAGAGCAGTGGTTACCCAAGAAACCTGCTGCCCACTGACTTTTATTAGGGACCGACCCACACTGGGTGGGAAAACCAGAAAAGCACAAAAGTCATCTCTTGGCCCACCGTGCTGGTTGTGAAACACATTGCAGAGGTAAAGGCCTCCAGGTTACCGTGTGGAAACCTGGCTGTGATTTACACCTCCTCCTCATCCTCCCTCCAAGGGACAAAGGGCTGCCTTGGGGAGGTTCACTTCACCCTGCAGAGGACTGGCAGCATCACTGCTCACTTTGCTGCTTGCTGGCAGGGCACAATCCCAGCTTTTGTGAGTCATCCACCTAGCCCACCCAGTACAGGATCCACAGCCTGGAGTCCCAGCAGTGCTCACACGAGCCTGTCGGGGAGCAAACCTCGTGCCAGGGAGGTCTGCCCTGCAGCAGAATACACGGTATACACCCTGCAAGGGTGATGGGAGATGGGGAGAGTCGGCTGCCTGCTGCTTGAGCTCTCGTGACTGACCAGAAAAGTGAAGTGAAAGAGCACAATGGGAAGCTGCAAGGTCACACTTTGCTTCTAGCATTGTCCAGATCCTTCTGCAGAGCCTTCCTACCCTCCACATGCATAACACATCCCATGTCACTCTAATTAAAACTCAAAGCCCCCTGAAGTAAATTGGTGCAACTTTCTCATGAGTGCAGGCTCCTGACACTGTAAGATTAGCAGTTGAAAGAAAAAAAAACACTTAAAAGTGTCTTCAAAACCTCCATCTTTAGGTAACAGATAAGTGGCATAAACACTCAAAGTAATGTGCCCACAACCACAGGCAGTTTTCTGTTAATTCAGGCTGAAGTACTCTGAAAAGGGAGGTCACCTTCCTCCCAAGCTGCCTCCCAAGATGATTTCAGGGAGGAGTTGTGACCACAGGTGACCCTGTAGCACAGGCTTGCCTGAATGTGTGAGGGTTGGCATGGAATATAAACAGTAGCAAGCAGATGGTGTTTTAGGAGGAGAAAATATCAAATTTATGGCCAGAGGTTGTGCTTACAGTTAGAACTGCAGCCTCACTACCTCCTCCTCGATATTCCTACCAGCCACGCCACTATGGCTCCAGTCCTCTGAACACCTTTTCCACAGACTGGTCATTGCACCCTTAGGAAAAAAAAAAAATCCAAACAGGCCAACCTATTCCTCAGAAGACACACTGGCAGGAACTCTGCTCCCCAGCTACACCTCCAAATGATAGGAGCTGCAGAGGGGAAAGAAGGAAGAAAATTTGGCTCGAACAGATCTCCTCTATTAAAGAGTCAGCACAGGAGGAAATTTACTTGCACCAAAGTGCCAAAGACTGTCAAAACTTACCTAGGATTTATTTGCAGAGCTGGGAGGAGAGCAGGGAGGTATGATCACCTAGGCTTCCCTCGGTTAGTGCCTGTAGCAAGAGCAAGTGCCCACAGTTCAGGAGCTGTGTCTCATGGTCCTGTGCTCTACATAGAAAGTGTCAATCAGTCCCTCAACATCTTGTATTCTTTGAGGTCCCTTTCAAAGCCTTTATGAGGGTACCTAAAACAACAGAGGTCTTTGCATGACAAATTCCACAAGCTGCATACGCAGACATGGTGGTTTTCAAAAGTGCTAAAGGAATAAATTCAGTGTATCCTGATTCATGCTCTGCATATGGCACCATGCTCCCAACCTAGAAGGAAATAAAACAATTACTATATTGTATGATATAGGTTAGAATGAAGTGGCTATTTCCTACTCTGCTTTCACTAAGGTCTTGTCTTTCCAGGATGAAATCTTGGTATTTGGGAATACTGAGCAGATTTATTCAGACACCCATTCTCTGGGGAAAGTCTGCAGCTTCCCAAAGATGGGCTGTGGATGCAGCATCTTCATGGTCACAGCCCACTGAAGGGCATTTGTTATCACCCATCCCAGCTGAGCTAATTAATCCTCAATAGCAGTGGCTTATTTTAATTTTCTGAAATCTGTTAAGGCAGGACCGAGTGCCCTTAATTCCTCTAATTCTAGGAGCTGGATTTTCACCTCACTTCATGGTTTGTTTTTTTTCTTTCACTCTTGCACTGTCTTTGCACTAAAGCACATACCACAGACCGTACCTTGGGAAAACCCGTATCTGCAGGCCCTTGTCCTGGCCCAGGAAAAAGCTGATTTTACATGGAAGATGACCCTGCTTTGAAGGTGTCCCTTCCACCCAAAATGCCTCTGAGATAAAGGCATCATACTACTTGAGTGGGGAAGCAGAGTCAAAGCTGCAGGCAGCTGGGCTGACCCAGAGCATGGCCAGGGCACTCGGCTGCCCTGGGAGGAGCCTGGAGATGCCTGGCTGGGGGCCAGTGCCTGTCCACAGATGGTCTCTTTTGGGGTTGTTGACGCTCAGCAATGAGTATAAAATAATGTTACATTAATGGGCTTGGGGACAGAGTGACCACTCCCGAAAATCTCAACCAAAAGTGCTCACCCAGGGCTAAGTGGTGAGTGAACTGGCAGAAGCACAAGCCTTCATTCTCCTTCTGCCAGATCTCTTCTTTAGCCACAGGTTCTATGGTAAAAACTTATCTGCTGCAAATTTATATAACAATTATGTCACCTTTCAATTTCAGAAAGCACCTGCAGAATCCAGTTAACTTACCACACCAAAAAACAAGAAAAAACAAGGTACTTCAGATGTGAAGATTAAAAGATGGCGTTGTTTTCACGGGTGAAGCCTTTACAGTTTATAATTAAATATAATCCGCTATTTGAGCTATTAACCTAACGTTAATGGAAATCCTTGAGAACTTTACTTAATACTCTTTAATGGGGAAATGTCAATAAGGCATTTTTAAAGCAGATAACAAACCTCTTTTACAAACAACAGAAGGTATTTTGCCCACACCACAAATGTTAGAGATGGTCCAACTGAGGGGCCGAGCGGACACAAACCGTACACTTTTCCCTTTCTGTATGAACTGGTGTAAATCAGGAACAATTCAACTGGTCATTAAGCATAACAGAAACACAGGCGTTTGCAGTGGCTGTAGCTTATTCAGCTGTGGCTTTATATTTAAATATTTTTACAATATCTTTCACACTGGTGCTTGGGGACTCCCAGGCAGTCAGAGATGCAATTAGGTAAAAGAGGCTATTTGACTTTTCATCCTTATTCCTTACTGCCTTGCTTTTGTGGGTGTAAAGCACAATCTTTCGACTAATTAAACACATTTGAATATTCTGTTACATGTGCAGTGAACATATAATTAAACTCAAGAGAAAGATTATGTGCTTTTGAGCTGACACTAACACTTCAGCATAAAGGTACCCCAGGCACCACTAAATGTAACCTATGAGCTCCTGCTAATAACACGCTGCCTCTGATCTCCAGAGGATTATCTTACTCTGGAGCTCTTATAGGAGCCGTATACTGAAAGGGGCCTGAAACAGATACCCTGTAATTTACGTCCCTGCTTAGTGCCTCGGTGAGGAAAAGTGGCCTTTGCTCCAAATTGTAAGTGTTTCTTTCCTTCTCTACTTTTCAGGTCTGAAGTAAAGGCACACGATCTTCAGGTTGCAGAATGCTGTAAGGAACCCCTGGGTGTTTTCAGGGAAGAAAGTGTATTTTTTTGCCCATCTTTTTTCTTTTTCTTTTTCTTTCATATTCAGGACCACTTTTTTCCCCTATAAATACAGAGAAACCTGTTAAATAAATTATACAAGACCCAGTCTCTCTGCTCCAGAATTAAAGACGTCCGCTGCTTTATCCTCACCAAGCAATACCTCCTAGTGCTATTATTTACTATACCTCATAAATATCAGAGTCCTTTTCCTTTCCTCTACCTGGCACTTTTCTCATCACTTTTACACTGCTGCGTTTTGTTTTTGTTGTTGTTTTTTAACAGAGGTTACCCTCCCAGCCACCACATGATAATGATTTTTTTTTCTTCCCCATTTTGTGGTTAGACCAGCTCAGACAACTAGATAAATATTGTGGGGAGCTCACCCTTAAATATTGGGTTTGCCTGTATTTTTTCACAGAGGTCTTTATTTCCTTAAGTTGTAGGTGGTCTCCTTAAGACAGCAGGGAGATGAACCTGGTGTAGTGGAAGGAGGGGAAAAAGAAGAAGCAGAAAAATCCCCTTAGGACGTTTCCTGTGGTAAAACAGAGTAAGGAATATTTTCAGAAACAGCAAGAAATATTTCAGGGCAGCTCCAGACAAATTCAAATCCAAATCTTCTGTGAGGTTCAGTGAACTCTGCAAATTGTACGTTTCCTCCAAAACCCCAAGCCAGGCAACTTGAACCTGATTTTGGAGTGAGTAATGGGGACCCTGGCATTTCTGTACCCCTTGGCAGTTGTGAAGGAGGTTGTGTGGGTTTTTTTAAGATGTCTGTTTTTTCAGAGTCAAGTTTGCTTAAAAAAACAGTGGGCTAGCTACTGAAAATCAGCCCCTATCAACTATTGTCAGCCACAGATTTAGATGAGGGGGGAAAGCTCCTTTACCAGCAGTGTGGCTTTAGTGTAAGCAATCTGCAAATTTCCTCTCATCTTAAAAAGAAAACGATACCTGGACAGGCCGGGAGATAACAACAGGCATGCAGCCTCAATGTCAGCAATACCTGTGACAGCATGGCAAATCACACTGCCATTGCAGTTCAGTCACTTGTCTGTGACTTAAAAAACTTCCTTCAGCAGGAGGCTGGCTTTACCTTTTTTGATGTTGCTGTTTACACTGTCAACAGGACATGTCCTCTGCTGGCACTGAGGAGAACTGTACCAGAGAAGGTGCAGGACCTGTGTCAGCGTACTTGATCCCCAGATTTCACCATACATAACGTGCTTCACTGCAACTGCTTTGCTTTACCCATTGCTCAACCATGAAGAGGTACCCAGACTTCAGGGCTTTGCATCTATGCCCAAACTTCAAGGCTGACATACCTGAACAAGGAGAATGAAGTGCAAAATCTCCTTTACTGTTACAAAAGCAGGCAGTTTAGAAAGTCTAGGGATGAAACAGGTGCTCAGCTAGGGAGCACTCCGTACTGGTCCCAGCTTATGTTGGCCAACTCCAAATAAAGCTGCTCCTCTCCCTGGGCCACAGGTAGTCAGGATGGCCCCACTGACACCCCTCTGCAGTCCACCCCCAGCCGTGGTGGAGCTGCTCTGTGCCACTCACTGCGCTCTGCTTGTGAGGCTTTCAGTGTTGCAGGTACCTGACACAGGGCATCTGCTGGGACCATTCACTTTTCTCAAAGCCCTTTTTTACTGGGAAGGAAAACCCAAAGTGTCTGCCTACTTGCATGGAAACATAACATGTATCTCAATCAGAGCTGCTAAGGCAGATTGCTAAACTTAATTACCAGTTCCAAGGGCTGAGACAGTGAATGACAGGTCAATTCATGCAGTGAGCTAGCAAAGATTGCTGATAAATGCTTTCTAATTGAAAGGATGATAAAACACCTATTAGTCACTGAGGAGCTTGAAGAATGAGTTAGTCCTGAGGTTTTCTACGCTATGAAGAGCAAGACGTGCTAATCTCATCAGCACTCTGTTGTCATTTCCTACCAGCCTAGTCACTCAAAAGGTCCAGGAGGGATCATGAGTGACATTGCAGAGGGGTGCCCAGTCACTGCTCCCTCAGTCCTATTAAGGAGACAGATAGAAATAATCACTAGCAATGTGGATAAAGTCTATTGTACTCTGGCGAACATCAGACATTTCTGTGAATTAGGGAATAATCAAAGAATAAAAACAACCCCTTGCACACAGCTCCCTTGGGAAATCAGCTGTGTTAACAACACGATGTATCCTTTGCACAGCTCCTTTCAGCCCAAAGCATAAGGTGGAGGCTGTGGCATCAGGGGTCCAGGTGCTCGAGTCCCAGCTCCAGCAGTAGCAATGATCTGCTGCATACAGGCAGTTTGAAACTCGAAGGCTGAACCTTGCCCTAGAAAAACCTCTACCTGGGCACATGTACCTGTTTGTCACTCAGGCATGAGCATAGTCACTCTGGCGGCAGGACACAGCAGTCATACAGGATGAGAAATGCTCTTAGGTTGTCACAGCATGAAAAGCCACCAGAGCTGCCCTGCAAAAGCCCTGTGCCTAGACATGACCCAAAAGTTACCTTCTGCAGCATTAAGTGACACAACACTGGCTGCTGGGAAGGCAAGAAAACAACCACCACCCATTAGCAGGAACCTCTGCTGCCTTGTTTGCAAGCTGTGCAACCCTGGATGATTTTTTTCTGCTGCTTCTCTTTCCTTTCCTCCTCTTTTGCTGGTCTTTCTAGAGCAGGAGATGTTCAGAGCGAGACTGCCAGTGTATTTGCTCTGTGCCTAACACGATGGGCAACAGCCCTGGCTTAAGCCTCTGGGTACTGCTGTCACGTAGATAATAACCCATGACACTGCACACACCACATTGCTACACTAGAGGTGAGCTTGGGATGTGGCCAAGTGACACAAGCCACAGAACACGTATAAATTGAGGTTTTGCCAAAGGCAAAAGGTCAAGGCATTTTTGCACCCTTAAGAAGCAGACCTCACTTTCTGTGTTAGGAGGTGCCCTACTTTCCCCTTTCTGCCCCACCAAAATCCACACGGAGTTCTCACTACATGGTATTTAATATCTACATTGTGTCGCCCAACGTTTTCCAGGAGGTTGCAGCACTCCCAAAACTGTGCTTTCCATGTTCAACTAGTGACAGATTTGCTGCCTCTATATGAGAAATTGTGTAAATTCTTTCCCCAAAGAAGACTGTTTTCCATGGAAAAGAGTGTGCCTCGCTGGTGCATCTGACTAGATATTGACATGAGGGGAGAGAGATGATACTTACACTAACCAGTGTGTGAAAGTAGTCCAGTGATGGCATGGTAACTGTGCTTGTATTTATAGATTCAAATAGTTTGTAAAACTCTAAGACCCTGTTCTTTTAATTTCAGATCCCCAAACTCTTGAAAGTCCAGATCAGTCTTGATCACCTCATTCTTGTTGTGCTCGATATGTTTTGCCTCAAGTCAAAAGCCCCAGGCTATGGACAGACACAGTCCGATGTACACGTAGGTATTTTGACAGAACTGCATGAGACAGATCAGCAGCTCTGCCAGTAAAATCTTAGAGATGTAACTTGCAAAGGAGGGACAGTGATACACAACCATGGGCAAAAAATTCTTCCAGCAACTGTGTCCAAAAGGTATATCAACCAGGAGTGTAGTGATTACAATATTACATTAACATTTAAACCAGGAGCCTCATTTAGTGACTGGCCCTGAATGAAGGTCACCTTGGGCCATTCACTTTACACCACATCTCAGACCTGATCTCCATACACTCTCCACGTTATAATTATGTATCAAATATAGTTATGCATACATAAGTATGCATCAAATATATATTGGTTTAGTTTACGCAGTCTCTAAGAGTACTGTCCCTGTTGTGCAGGCACCTATGTTGGTATAAAACTTCTCTTTATTTTTCTATAATATATTTTATTATGGAAACTTATTTTTCTATCTATCTATCTATCTATTTATTTATTTAGACTTACATAAATATTTCTAACTTAGGAATAAGCTGTGCCACTCTACATCCCTAAAAACTACTACCTACCCATTCTCACTGCAGGATTTTCTGCTAGGTATTTGGAAAAGTGCACCAGCTGAAGCAGCCCAGTCCATGGTTGTGGTGCTTATAAAGCTTCAATATACATCCCAATAAAGGCTCCCTAGCCATTTTCACACATACTGTGGAATAAAAGACACATATCTCAATGCCACAGAAGCTTTTATCCCTCTCTTCACTTTCCCATCATCAGTGAACATCCTTTGGATCAAAGATTGTTGTTTGATCCCAGGAAAAGGTTAACAGTGACAGCAGTGCTTAGGCAGTTGCTCCAAATGGCCTAACTAGGGATCCACTACAAATCAGATCAGGCAACTGATCCTTTTCTTTTTCATTAATAAAAACATATTTAATTTTTCAGTGTGTCTTTTTTTTCTTTAAAAACTTTTTCAAGCCAGCTGCAGCTGCATCCTCCATCTCCTCAAGCCATAGCCTGAATTAGCATCCATTCAAATTAATAAGACAGATATCCCAAGTTTTATGTTTCATGCTTACAGCCAAGCTGAGCAGATGTGATGCATGTTTAGAAATGCAGAGACATTTTGGGAGTTGCCCTGTTTGATGTCTGGACATGTTTTGTACACACTCCTCATATTGCTGCAAGTTCTTGGAGGAGGATCCTTCCATGGTGACTTTACTAAATGAAATCAAATTAAGCCTCTTTCTGTTTAAGTCAAAGGAAACTTGGCTTAAAGCTTTTTATTTTCCTTTTTTTTTCCACTTGCAAGATATCTCTTTAGCTTATATCTAACTGTGTCATCAGTAATTAGGCATGTACAGGAAATCAATCTCAACAGGGATGTAAGATTCAAAACCTGCCAGTAAGCAGTAGATAACAATTCTTTTTAAACACAAGCTCTTCAAAATTATGCTTATTAGTGAAATAGAGTCTCTGAGTTCAACTCATAGATAACCTAACAATAATTAATTTTGTTCAAAAGAGTAAGTCTGAACTGTTGTGGTGACCATAGGAATACAAATCACTAAGATAAAGCCTGGACAGAGCTCCTCTGGGCTGGGAAGTATGAACAGCAGCGCGACAAGAAGGATGGCAATGTGAAAAACAAAAATATCAACAAAACCCAAAAAACTCCTGACAGAAATTTAGGCCTGGGAAATGCATGTCAGCCAGTAAGGAACTCTGCTCCTGTTAGCCTGGAGATTCAGGTTGTCCTGACCAGGTACAAATCACAAGGTCCACTTTGGGGGCATTTGTTTCCTCCAGTGGTTGTTTGCATCAAAAGGTTTTCTCTGCTAGTTACTGGAGCTAAGATTTCCCACCTAAGCAGAGAGGAAAACATGGCAAAGCATAGATATTTTGTGATCATACCTGTGCTTCCATATCTCTGTACACACAATCACAGGCCAACACAGAGAAGGCCAAATGTGGAGCTGAGGAGAGGCAGTGTCCCTTCTCTGGTTACATGTCTGCACAGGTAACATCAGGTTCAGACACTGAGGTGATGTAAATTGGAAATGCTCTGTTTAAGTCAGTAGAGTTAGGCCATTTGATGCTGATCCAAAATATCTTCTCTAAGTATGTAGGCAGGCCATGCCCTCCTAAATCTGAGCAGATCCACTGAGTCAGAGGCAGTTTACAAATAATCAAATTTACTCTTTTTTTTCCTTCCACCTGGAGCCTATTAATCCATAAAATTTGGGAAACAATGAAAACCCACTGCAGTGTATCATTAGACTTTGAAAAGTCCTGCATTCAACAGTTGGAGCTGGAGTTACTTGCAGGAGTTAGATTAACAAAGTTGCTCTAGCAACACAGTTCTTGAGATGCAGTCAGCAAACCAAGACTACAAAAACAAAGAACCCACAAATCAAGCCCACAAGGACAGGCAGCTAGTTTCATTGCTTCTGACAGCAAGGTAGTTTAAGCCTTGCTTTCATTTCGCCGTGTGTGTCCTTAGTGATTTTGAAACTGGGAAGGACCTATTAGATATGTTGAATTGGGGTATTGCCAGTAGCTATTGCTTTCAAGACCTTTACCCACTGAGATGGGAAGAATGTGTCCATGAAATAGATACTGGAGCCTGTGTTTTTGTGCATGTGTGCGTCAACTTCAGAAGGAAAAAGGCCTGAATGAGTTAGATCTGTAAACTTAGCTCCCTTTGGGAAAACTCCTCCTCCAGAAACCTTCTACTTTTTCAGAAAACACACATTCTTGTTATTCCAGCTCTCTCACATATTTTGTAATTCCGACATGCAGTGAGATCAGTGTCTACATTGGCATAAAGGACTCCTGCAATTATGGCACAAATGAGGAATAAAATATCAAGACTGCTGCACAGATACACAAACTGATCTATAGGAAGGCTGAACATGCTGCTTAACATTCACAAATAACAGTGCAGGTGTACCCAGATACATCTTTATCTTTGTTCTTACAGTTTTCACTTAATGGCTTTATTTAGTCAAAGTTCTTCTGTATCATAGAAAGACGCAAAGTTGGAAGACAGTTGGAAGTTGAAAGGACATCACAACACTTTGCCTCTCCTGTTTCCATCTTGCATCCATACCCTGTGATTTCAACTCCACCTCCAAGCTGGACTAAGCGGAAGATAAACCAGGCACCAGTCCAGAGCATCACTCTGATAGGAAGACAAAGACATGTGTGGATGGAGAGCAGCTCAGAGGACACATCGCTGACCACCGGTCACTCTGCATTGCCTTCTGCACCCCTTGCCTCGGTGCCACTTCCAAACTTTCATTGTAGCAGGGTCCATGAGCCCTTTCATCAGCCCTAACTCCCAGAAATTGCCTGTCTTAGTGATTTTAGAGCTCCCTGCTCGCTCCACAGCTAGTAATGGAAGCAGCCAGGCATCTGGAACTATTGGCAAGTCCCTATTGCCCTCCCATGGGCAGAGCTCTCTGGACCAGGAGTGTGGGAAGGGACAGGGGTCCCACCCCACATCCAGCCATGGCAGCTGAGCTCAGCTGGGAGGCGCCTGGGGCTCCCTGGTTTGACCCCTCCATGTCCAGCAACTGGGATTTCTCAGATGGATGCTCCTGCCCTGGAACTCACTCCCCTTGGCAGCTGCTCAGACCTTGAGTCTAATAACCTTCAGGGCACCATACAAACTTCATTCATTTTGTTTAACCTTCGATTAACTGAGTTTCTTCTACAATTTTCCCCGAGATTGAGGCCACCATGGCAAACAGGAGTGAGAAACAAACTTCTTTTCTGCTAAAGACAGCAGGGCAGCAAAGTAAATACAGTTACTCCATGCTATCTAAACCAAAAAACAGTACTGAAATGTGTACAAGAAAACAACCTTAACATTGATAAACCTAAAAGCACTGTCTGTAAAGAGTTGACTGCCTCTGCTTGTCTCTTTGGAAAAGAAAGCACTTCAGACACAGAGCAGGGATATAGCAAAGGGCCAAAATAAAATGCAGAATTAATCTCTTTTTTCTTTAATTTGTAAAAACACCTGCTATGCTAAGGATGCAAGAAAAGTTTTTCTATTTCTTTTCTCTCTGAGCAATTGCTAGAGCTGCTGTAGAGACATTTTGCAACTGTGAATACAAAAGGAGGTGGTTTATCTGGCAGTCAAGCTGTGGTTCCCATGATGAAAGTCTGAGGACTCTGGCACTGGCATGCACATGCCAGCTACTCCCTCCTGTGATCCTCTGTGCTGCAGCTCACCCAGTCTCTTTTTTTTTTTCCATGTCATGATTTTGTCATAACGTTTCTGAACCCCTTGCCTGCGGCTTCAGATCATCTCCTGCCTCAAGTGAAGGGAATGCCTCAGGAAAAGACAGCCTAGCTAAAGGCTCATGTCCTAGTTGCCAGGATGAAGTAGGGGAGGGGAGAGATTTAAGGGATTTTAAAGTGTTCCCTGTAATTTGACAGTTATTAATCACGTACCAGCTCTCCTAGTGCCTCCAGCTCCTTCATAACTCAGTATGTACCTGCAGAACTCCAAGGTTTTCTATGGAGCTACATAAGGTGAAAACAAAAAACCCTGAATGGTTCCCAAAGTACTTAAAAATCAATTGGCTAGGTTGTGATGTTGAGGTTTGTTGAGCTTTTTCAAAAATCCTGACAATTTCTGTGGCCCAAAGCAGGGTAGGGCTGACTTTCGGAGTCAGCATAGTTGGAGCACGTTGCATTTCCTCCAAGAGAAGAGAGAGAATCATTTCACACTTTGCCTGGATTTGCAGTAACACAGGAGGTATGTGAATCACGACGATAAATGCTGCGATGCACAGCGGACTCCTGATTCAAAGTCTTCTCTTTATGAATATCTTTCCTATCTCTAAGAGAGTATGATGAAGCTCTTGGGTGGATCCCAGATGTGGAATCCCACTTTGGCACAAACCCCACTGAGACCTTTGTGGCAGAGATGAGTCCTCTCTTCCTGGCCAGACAGAGCAAACACAGCTCAAACACGCTCATCTCCTTTGGGTTGGACCTGGTGAGGCCTGGAAAAAGGAAGAAATGAGCGCTACACTTTTTGTGCCTCAGCCACAGAAAAGGACAATCTGTGCATGGTTAATACCTATTAACCCAACCATTAATGGTCCATACACTGGGCTTTCAGCTCTGCATATTTTCAGTTTGATCCCTGGCAAGGCAAGGTAGCATCCACCACAGATATGGCCTCAGTATTTTGGGGGAACCAGGCAAAACCCTGTGACTTCAGAATCTAGGTCTGCATCCATATTTTGTAGCTACCTCTCAACCCTGCTTTGCATTAACAGTTTTGGAAAACACCATTACAAGAAGAAGGGAAAATCAAAAGTTTCCTACTCTGCATGATGAAGATCCCACTTGGGAAATCACCTACCCCACTACTCCTGCAAACAAGATGCCAGGCATAAATATTTCACCCAGCTGAAAGTAAATACAGATCCTTCTGCTAAACCTGCAGTTCCAGGAAGACAAACATAAAAAGACTTAGATGAAGGTGTGAGGCCAAAAATGAACTTCAGCAGCATGAGTAGGCACAGTGCTGGGGAGCACAGGGGAGTAGAGGTGAAATCATTTAGCAAGAGTACATGGTGGGAATTTGAGTGACTCACAGGAGCAGCAGCTTTCATTATTTCAAACCATTGAAAAACACCCTTGGTCCCCACACCAGGGTGTGGCTGCACATATTGAAGGTGTCTCAGGTTTCAAGTGGCAGAGGCATCCGTGGGGCACCTGGGTACCCCTGGGACTCCTCCCTGCCCCCTTGGTTCCCAGGCAGAGCAGCAGGATCTGCACATGCTCTGGAGAGCTGCCCACATCCCTGCTCTTTCAGGCAATCCATGTGGCAGGGGGAGGCAGCCCCCTGCCCGGGGTGCACTCCTGTGGGGGTGCACTGGCAAGGGGACCAGCCTGTGTGTTGCTGTGAAGACAAAACTTTGATCTTCCATCTTCTGAAAAAAGCAAAGTGGTGGGAAGGATAGAGAGGGGAGAGGAGGTCACAGAGCACGTAACCACGCAGAAATACTGCCCACCACCTGGGAATCCCCCGAACATGGGAGAGGGCTTCCTTTGCCAGAAAGCTCAGCCAGCTGTTTTCCCAAAGGGCTCTTTGGGGTTACAAGTATCTACACATAACAAGGAGCATCTTTTAGCCTGCCCTGCTTTTTATTAAGGACTTAGTAAGCACTTTCTTAATTCATTTAGTGACATCTTTCCTTCATTTCCCAAAGCCAGTCCCCCATTGAAATTACTGACCTTAATAAACACCAAAAAAAGAGTACCACTCTTTTAATGAAAAAACTTGGCATTAGTTCCCAGTAGCAACTGCAGAATCCTTATGGAAGAAGCCAATTAAGCAATAAAGCACAATAAAGTACAGCCTATTACACTAACATAATAATTCACACCTACAGTATTGCTACTAGAATCACACCTGCAGTGTTGCATAAAGCCAAAAGCCAGGAACTGTTAAAACAAGCTAGCCAGTTTATTATTACGATATAATTTCTGCCTGGGGATACACTGCAGAAAAGATAAAATATTGGTATGTATTCTTATTTCAGTGTGAACAAAAATCTGGATTTTAAAAGGGAAATGAACAAGTGGTTTAAGAGTAAAGTCAGATGGAGCTTGATTCATTTAAAACTATACAAGGCCAAATGCTGACAATTAGCTAGTGGGGTGGGGGTCTGCAGTAGAAGAGGAAAGGAGTGGATGAGGTGACACCATGGCATCTCGCATCTGGTCTGTGGCCTGCTCTCGTGGGGCAGGTATTTAGCTGACCTTAGCTGAAGGACCTCATTGAAGCCAACAGAGCTATTATGTACATAGAGCTAGCTGCTGGGCTGGAAGTAATTTGATAGAAAAAAAATTAAGTGCTTAGTCAAAGTATCTAGCATGCTTTCCCTTTGAAATTTCCCCCAGTGATAACTATCATAATTATACTTCCTTGCTCAGGTTGGCTACAGAGGAATTAGGCAGCTATCACCCATTCTTGCTCTGTGAAGGGTTTCAGCTGAGTTAAAGGCATGGGACATGGCACTGCTCAACTGTGTCAGCAGCAGGTCATCCCATCCTACAGCACTCCCAAAGGAAGAACTAAAACCTAAAAAGATCCAGACACAGCAGAGACCCCCTCTCTTACGGCACTCCCCAGATGGCTCAGAAAACAAAAGAAAGGTGTTGTTTTCTTACAGCATGCATGGGGCTGGATGTTCCCATTTCACTTGGTTATGACCCTAATTGAACCAGTTCCAGGATATAAATGAGGGAGTGGTGCTCTGGTACTTGGGAAATACCTTTTCCATTTAGAATTTTGGCCAGCCAGAGAGCAGATGTAGCCTGCTCCTGCTCTAACACCTGGCAGCTTCTGGGGGCCATGGGGGAGCTGAATGCTGGCATTCAGTCTTAGTGCACCTGTAACAGTGCCTGAAGCTGCCCCTGGCATTACAGGCAAAACGAAGGCACTGCCCATTCCCACACACTGGCTAAGAAACCTGCTCCTTACTGTGGGCTCCTTTGGCAAGTGGGGCCCTGACTAACAAGCCCCACAGCTTTTGTGTCTCCTCATCACCCTGATGGCCCGAGGCTGGTCACCTCAGCCCTGCTGTCACATCCTCCTCCTGCCTGGCCTCCCCTGCCTCTACTTTCCTGTCTGTCTGACGAGACGCCACAGAAACAACCTCCCCTTCCCACTGCTCTGACCTTGTCCCCAGGTGCCCCTGGAGGCAATGGTCACACCAGATCTGCGGTATGGAGGCTGCAGCCACCTTTCCTGGTAACACTTTAACTCCAAGCAGCCAGGCAGGCAGGTGAAAGGTCAGGGTGGTCCCTGCATCACCCCTGCTGACAGAGTCCATTTCCCTGGTGTGGCACACCAAGGTCCCACATACAGTCAGCCTCTTCAGACTGGATGGACAAGGGTGTTCATCCTGCCCATGTCCTAGTCTGCATTCTGGATCTCCAAGAGTACCTGTGGGACAACAGCCAGGCATGATGCTTGCCCACCACCAGAGGCAGAGGACTGGAGGGCACTTCACCTCAAGCCATGTCCCTGTGCCCTAGGTGACCCCTCAGATCTCCGTGCCAGTCTCCAGGAGTCCATGTGTGACAAAACCCAGGGATCCAGGAGGATTCGTGAGGAGCTGAACATAGAACCTGGTGGAAACCCCATAAATTAAAGCCCACAGAGTTATTCAGGATTACCACTAATTAGTTAAACAAACCTTACCCTCTGTGATTTCCATGGAGACTCAGTGGCCCCAGCCTCCACTGCTTTTCTCTGGAGCTGAGAAGTTATCAGGGGTACTTCCCTCAAAAGTGGGTTGTCCTACAGCATTTTTCTGTGGCACTGTTTGCTTTGGTCTGAGGATTTCTGTGTGCAAAACAAACAAAAAAAATAAATAAACCCAAAACAGAACAAACAAGTAGATAATTTCTAGGAACAAATTAATGGTTTTAGGGACCAAGATGGAAGAAGGGGGTGAGGAAAAAAAAACAGTGAGGGACTTTAGAAATGCCTGGAATATGCCCAGAGCTTGTGCTAAAGTGAAACAGGGTGAAAATGGGTCAGACCTTTTTCTTTTAAATTTGTATTCTACCTGTTTAAGTGGCTCCTTGAAAACTTGTAACAGCCAAAAGTGTGATTCACAGCTCTGAACTCTGAAGGGAAGTAAAAGTAATCTGGTCTTCCTCTGCTTTTTTTTTGTGAAACAACATCCCTTTACAGAGGTGTATGCTATGCTCCACTCAGCTCCCAAGCTGCACTACTGAACTACCACACATACATACAATTAATTCTAAAACCTAGGAATACGGGGGAAGGGGAGTGACACTCTATTTTTTTTTTAAGAAGCCATTTCTAAAGATGTGGCAAGGGGTGGGG